>JBBBWG010015290.1:0-16960 GCA_037176905.1 Azolla pinnata
TGCACACATGCATATTAATTTGTTTTGGTACATGCATGATGCATATCTACCTCTATATGCATACATATATGCATATTCATGAGGATATGTACATGCATGATGAGTATTAATCGGTATATACATACATTAAGTGCATATTCAGGCGAATATGCATGTATGTATGTTGATGATATTGAATACATACGTACATGCATGCATATTTATCTGTATATGTACATACATGATTCATAGTTTTTTTTGTGGAAGATTTTATACAAGGCCAAATGGCTACATAAACCCAAATGGGGAAATAGCTATTATGGAGGTGGGAAAAGCCACCTAGGAGGAGTAAAATTCCATATAACAACATTATTATGGACCTCAAACAAACGAAAATGATACCAATGTTTATAAAACATATTACGAGCTGAATGATCAGAGATGCTATCATACTGGCCTTTTAGAGTGTGAATAATTATGGACCAAATTTCCTTGACTGCATCAACAGGAGGTATTGATTTTCTATCAAATATTTTGGCGCATCTGGACTTCCATATCACCCACATAGTAGAAACACTCAGAATTTCCCACAAAGGAAGAAAACTATCTTTACATTCCTGAGTTAAGAAGGGATGTATAGGGATAGGTAGTATCCGTCTAACAGAACTGTCAAGTTAAAAAGGTTGACTGTGCATGTCACTATTATATGTCATCACTTCTGGATCGAAAGAGGACCAGACTGCCGAACCCCATGTAATCAGTCCTTTTTCTCCCTTGTATATGAAAATGCGGAGTATCCTTTTCCAAATTTGTTGCGCATTGGTACAAAACCCCATAAACAATGATATTGGGTTTCTTGTTCATGACCACATAATTTACCAGAAGGATTATGTCCTGTTTTACTAAGCCATGTGCCTTTTGCAACTGACCGGTGCACAATTAACCATTGAAAAATTGTGAGCTTACGGGGCTGTAAACGGCTCCATAACTTCTTCCAAAATTTATCAAGAAACTGAGCATGGAGACTATTCTGGTACCAAAAGGCTGACGATGCTGGAGAAATAGTTTTGAGCTCGGTTAATATACTTCTGCCTAGTTGGACTGTATACTGAAAAAAGGATTGTCCTTCTACTTGTAACTCCCTACGATAATCTTGCCATACATACTCCCCAGGATCCCATTGGAGCCGAATGAGTGGTCTTTTCTCATAAGCCCACAATTTCCAGTGAGCCTTAACCTTCTCAAGAGGGGGATCAATCAACCACTTATTTCCTGCATAGCTTATAACTCTTATCCGCAACCAATTGAAATCGTTTCCTTCCCTATCGTGTGATGATGACTCCCGTAACAAGCCTGATTTGTTCACCACCTCAAAGTAAATTGTGTTCCTCGAAGACTGTACACTTTTAACCAATATATAAGGTTGCAAATATTATCAAAGATGCCCAACCAATTACTCTGTTGCTGATTTGTCAAATGTAACCTGCTAGACATTAGAGTTACTTGTATTATACTGAACATAGTGCCCACCTCTCAAATGACTTAAAACATTGTATTGTTCCTCATGTGGACAGTTCAAAAACCTTCCTCAGTCTACTAGTGAATTCCCTGGACCTGCGGCTAACAATCCCCAAGCCAACATGGTTCGGGTTCCTATCATTAATCTTGAATTTTTTGTGATCCGAGAGTTCCTAACTATTGGTTGTCGGAGCAGTTCTTCAGGACATGACCATGGTTTATATTCTAAGCCTTTTCTTATGGAATCCCATTATCTCCAAATTCCATTGATAAATTTATCCTCCCAATTCCGTGAACATTTGAACGTCATATCTTTATTAAATATCCACCGAACATCATTGATCCATGGTCGACCTACAGTAGGCAAAAAAAGAGCCATTCGACGTTTTAATAAAAGCTTCCATAGTTCTTCACCAAGTTGTAGGCTTCAGACCACTAATTTGGTCAATAGAGGTTTGCTTTGATCCATTGGATCAATAATTCCTAAACCTCCGTGAGAAGTGGGAAGCGTGATTATTGACCATGCTACCTTAGCTCTTACAGACTCATCTTCTCGGCCAGACCATAAATAACTTCTTATTACCCGTTGAAGCTAGTTAATGCATGATTTAGAGAAAATCCAACATGAGAAAGGGTACCACATTGAGGCTAATAACACATGATTCACTATCTGTACTCTTCCTGCCAAGGATAAACGACTAGAACTCCAACTAAGTAATTTCCACCTTATATTCATGAGAAGAGGGGCTAATTGTTGTTTTGCAGATAATTCCACTCCAATCTGGCACCCTAAATATCTGATTGCAGTACCTGTCGGTATCCATCGGAAATTAGGATCAGGAAGCCATGAAGCAAGATCAGATTGACTTATCCAAAGACCTACCGTCTTATTCAAATTTATGCGGGCTCCTGATGCTAAGAAAAATTCTTGAATAGCTTGTTCTGCTTTAACTAAATTATTGTTGTTCCCTTTAAGGAATACACAAGTGTCATCTGCAAATTTGTAAATCCATGTTTTGTATATGCATATGTAAATCCAAATTCATGTGTATATGTACATATATGATGTGCATTTAGATGTATAAACATACTCTACATGCATATTCACTTGTATCTGCATACATACACTCATATACATGTAGATTACATGCATATACATTAAGTGCATATTCAGGTGAATATGCATGTATGTACGTTGATGATAGTGAATACATACATGCATGCATGCATGCATATTCTTGTGTATATGTACATGTATTATGTGTATTCATGTATTATAATATGCACATTAAATGCATATTCACCTGCATTTGCATACATACATCAATATTGATCCATGCATAAACATCTAGATATACATGCATATTCACTCTCTCTCACGTGGCTGAGTGATTCATTTAGCGACGCTGATAGCTTCTGTTGCTTAGGGACGCCCTTCAAATTAGCGATGACAACTGGAACGCATCGTCTATCAACAGATTCCAGTGTAGATACGTTGGAAATTTTATACACCGTCAGTAAGTGATGGGGTTAGCGATGGATTATTAATGTGTCGCATAGTGAATTTTCTGCAGAATTTGAACGTCACTAACTGCCAGCACTCTGTGTTGTAGTGTCGAGACTTGTCATGATAGCGGTCTTGCAGGTCATTTCGGTATCTCCAAAACTATGAAGCTCATCACCCATACTAATTGGTGGCCATAGATTCACAAACATGTACATAATTTCATTAGAAGTTGTGACAGTTGTCAATCCAAACCTCCACGTCATCTTCCTTATGGAAAACTACAACCTTTGCTAATTCCTAATGCACCATGGAAATCCAACAACATGGAATTTATTATTGATCTATCACCATCTTCAAGTTATGATGCTATTCTTGTTGTCGTCGATCATTTCACTGAGATGGCTCATGTCTTAACTTGTAGAAAGGTGTTTACGAGTGAGGATACCGCTCAACTCCTCTTTCAAGAGATTTTTCGTCATCATGGGCTCCCACAACAAACCATTAGTGATTGATGTCTATAGTTCATTGCAAAATTCTAAAAACGATTCTTTGAGCTTTTAGAGGTCACAACAGATGGTCAATCAGAGCATACCATTCAAACACTTGGACAATATCTTTGGTGTTTTATCAATTATCAACAACATAATTGGTTTATGCGATTATCATGTGCAAAGTTTGCGTATAATAACTTTGTCCATACTTTTACAGGGTTCTCTCCATTTTATGTGCTAATAGGCTATATTCCTCGTCAGAATTTTCTTGCTCCTACTCCTTTAGAAGTCCCAAACGTTGATGCTCGGATTCAACAACTACAAGATATCTATTCAGAACCGTGATGCTCCTCCTCCTCTAAAGTGGCTACAATTATCTCGCTCATTGGGTTGGGTATTCTTCGAGTGAACGATCCTGGGAGCCAGCCGCTTATTTTCTACATGCTTTGGATAAAGTACAAGAGTTCCATGACCATGGCTCCCATATTCTAAATGCTCAGGATAATGTACAAGAGTTCCAGGACCAATATCCCAACAAACCACGTCCTCACCAAATCTAACTCATCATTAAAGGAATAAGTGGTGTGATGATTAGCTATCATCACACAAGAATAAACAAATGTTCGAACTCATAACCTTTGACCTTTAAAAACATTCAACCAAACTGGCCATTGTCCCGATATAATATAAAATACAAGCTTTATATTTATATCCTATGTATGCCTGATGCCAATCAGACACTTGGTATTCATGCGGTACATACTCTTCATGGACTAAGCCTATATAAGAATGCATCCCTCAATTGTGGATCCATTTCGGTTCAACACTAGTCTTGGGCCCCATCATACAATCCCACCGCTTGTACTTGTTATTATAATATCATAGAGCATCTTGTGTTCTCGTAGTAGGGTCCTGACAGGTAGAACATCGCTAACTAGTATGGGAGGGCTGTGGTGGCATACTTAGTATCCAACCAGCCTAGCACGACCTTGTCAATTCCTGACCATAGTGTTACGGCTTTGGACCTTTTGTCTAAAGAAAGTTTGGGTGGCGCCGAGTTGGTAAGTGAGAATCTAATATGGCCTTGTCCAACCCAATCGTAACATTCAAGGCATGAGCCCGGAACCAACACTGGAACTACAGTACGGTGTTTCCTTTCACGAATTGTGCTCGTTCCCCTTCCGATAACGGTCTACAAATATTCCACCGGTTCCATCCTATGTATACAGATATTCCGCATAATGTTTTGCAGTGTTTTATTCGTACTTTTCCGCCAATACATTTCCTTGCAGGTACTATGCAGGTACTACTAGTGCTACATGAGACTACGAATTACTTCATTCACAAGGTGTGTTCCCTGATTGCTCACCAGCTCTATTGGGCATCCATATTTACAAAAAATATAGTCATATGTAAATTTTGTCATATAGAGCGTTTTCTTCAACTCATTTTGTGCACTAATCCGTAGCTACGAATTTATAACAGTTTCCTGTTTGGGTTGTTGCAGGTTTAAATGGTCCAACAAAGTCCAAGCCCCTTTCTTGTATTGGCTCTAGTTCTAGGATAGAGTCATGCGGCATTCGTGGCGGCTCATGTGGTTGGCCTGTCCATTAGCAGACATCACATTCTTTTGCGAAGAGATGAGCATCCTACAACACCATTGGCCACCAAAGACCACTTTGTCAATCCTTCTTGGCTATGACCTCACTTGCAGAGAGCCCTCGTGCCACTCAATAGTGGCATTCATGCAAGATATCCTCTTTGTCATTGTTCCGTACGAAGCCTCTCCATAAGCCATCGGCCGATTTGTGGTATAGATTCCCATTTATCAGATTGAAGGCTCAGTTATGGACATGTAGCCGTTTCCGTTTTGCTTTCAACTATTCCTTGGGTGGTACTCTGTGGCTCAACAAATACATTATATCCATGAGCCACCATCCAAATCATCCCTTGGCCATGTTTCTAGTGTCAAAGCCATTACCTTTGCACTTGGAAAATCATCCGCCATTCCTGTTGGTGCTTCACGAGATTCCAGTCCACCATTCCTGTTGGTGCTTCACGAGATTCCAGTCCGCCATTCCTGTTGGTGCTTCACGAGATTCCAGTCTGGAGAGGGATCCAACCACACTACATGTTGTGCTCCTGGCCTATGAACAATATCAAACTCGTATTCTTTTAGTAAAAGAGTCCACCAAGCCAATTTCCTTGTCAATGATGCTTTTGATACCAGATATACCATTATGGAGTGATTTCTTCCGTACTAAATAGTGTCCAAACTTCATTACACTGTAGACCATTCTGAGGGTTTCTCGTTTTGTTTTCTAATAATTCTTTTATGCCGTTGACAATTGTCCGTTCGAATAATAAACTGGTCAAAACCAATTCTTCTCATACATCTACATGCGCACGCTACCAATTGTGATGTCCAACATGTACACAGAAACGTGAAACGCCTGTTCCCAATCCGGGGGTTGTACCACTAGAGCGCGCGATAGCATTAGTTTTAAAGCTGCACATGCCTTATCATTGTCTTCAATCCTTGTAAAGGGTTCCCTGTGTACCGCTACATGGAGGGGTGTTGCAAAGTACGCTAAATAGCAGATCATCCGACTATGCCACCTTATCTTACCTAAAAGTCGACTTAGTGCCTTTGCATTCTAGGGTGCTTCTGCTCCAAACACAGCCTTGACCTTATCAAGATCCATTGCGATTCCTTATATGCTAAGAATATGGCTAAGTAACAAGCCACTTGTTACCACAAATGCACATTTCGCCAGGTTTAGGCTCAGTCTTCAAGCATAACTTGACGTGCTACAAGATAGGCTCAGGCTTCTCTGTACTAAAGACAACAAAATTGTCTATGAACAGATGCATGAATCCAGGGATGTTCTCCTCAAAACTTTCCATAATAATCTTCTAGGATGTGGCTGGGACTGTCCTCTATCCGAACACCATGACAACTACCACAAAAATGCCCCATTCTGTGACGAATGCGGTTTTCTCTTGATCCTCGTAGGCTATCCAAATTGGAGTGTATGCGCTGAATCCATCCAAGAAGCTACATATCTCGTTTCTGGCTATCGTATCAAGCAAGCCATCCGTAAAAGGTAATGGAAAAGCGTTCCTGATAGTTGCTATATTCAATTTTCGATACTTTATACAAATCCGTAGTTTGCCATTCTTTTTCAGCACTACCACTATCAGGCTTAGCCACATTGCCCATTTTACTAGCGTTATAAAGCCTACCGAAAGTAGCTTGCCAATTTCTTCCTTGACTTTTGTTGCATAATTTGGGTTAAGCTGATACCGACATTGTTGTACAGAGATTACATCTTTGCTTAAATTAATCTTATGATGATAAAAATCTAGATTAAGCCCCTGCATGTCCTTATAAGACCATGCGAATACATCCTTGTACTCTTTGAGGACATTGGTTAACTGTCAGCTTAGAGACATTGGTTAACTGTACTCTTTGAGGACATTGGTTAACTGTACTCTTTGAGGACATTGTCCTTATAACTCCTTGTACCCTAAATTCAGCATCCAGATCTTTGGCCACTAATATAAGTTGCATGGTTCCTCTTCTTGAGTTCGCCTAGACGAACTTGTTGGGAAACCGTCAACTCCCTTTCTAAGGCTTCTCTATCCCTTTACAATTCGACGATTGCTATTCTGCATTAGCTGATTGTTGATACGGTTCAGCCTCCTTGACTAAGTCGATTTTGAACAAGGAAAGTAAAGTTGGATGCTTCTGAAGATATATTTCAGCCTCCTCCGTGACGCCCTCTACCATATTTATGCTCTCCACACGCATTGGTGCTAGAGCTTTATCTAGTGCACGGCCTATGGTCATGTGAATGAGGGCCTGCTATCGGCACAATGCGTAGGTAGTTGTATCTTCTCTCTCCTCGAACACCTTTTGCAGATCTGTCCATTGCTCGATATTTGATGTAAGCTTTACTGCTGGTACCTTCATCTTCCCCCTATTTTGGCTCTCAGGTCTACATGATGAGTTGAACTCGGCCTCCATGTGTCGCCTTTCCTCGTCCATGAAGACATCATGGAGCTGGCACAGGCTTGTACACTCGTCCGGTCCACTAGGCATTCCCATCTTGTTGCTTCGCGTACCTCGTCCGCTTTTCTCCGGATTTCGCTTACTCCGATCTCCGTGGTGGCGTAGCTATTTCTCGTCATTCCCGCGATCTTCAAATCCGCGATCCCTTTTAGGAGTTGATCCAACACGGACGCTTGAACTCCAGCCTCCGCTGAAATATCCTGAGTTTGCAGTTGATAGCTTTCCATTGTAGGTCGAGAATTTTGTGGCGGCTCCGGGTTCCTTTTGTGCTCCCTTGCCAGCCACTGACGCCTCTTCGTGAATCGCGTTACGCCACTTTTAACAATCTCCCAATCATCCGTGAGCCCACTATCTGTAGTGACATCTTCTAGCAATGTTCCGAGTTCATATTGGTCTCGGATGTCCACGGCACGCAAAAACATAACAACCTTGTCTGCTACAAGTAGCGCTTGATCATGTGCAGATAGCATCCCGAAACGACTTTCAAATTCAGAAAATACCTCGAGGACCTTCAACCCTTTGTTCGGCATCTCCACCCAGTCTTCGAAGCCCCTCCATGTCGCCTTAGAAGAGTCTTCCATTGCGTATGTCGTCTTCATTGCTGCTTCAAACGCCGGCCAAGTTGGATGTTGTTGTTGCAGCTCCCGAAGACTCGCTTGCAGACGATCTGTAGCCACTCGGTTGAAAGCAATGACTTGATAGCCCTCCGAGATCCCGAATCGTAGCATCTGTGCTGTGTAGTCTCACAAGTAGTGAGACACGTCCTTTCCATTGAATTCTCCGCCAATGCCGCTTCTGATTGCGCATGCTGCTCCTGAAGCATCCTCTCGAACAAAACCATCATGTTGATCACTGCTGGCTGGTTCTCCATCTCCTTGTTCACCCGCTTTCACGTCAGGTTCACCACTTGTGTCGTGCCGTATGGCACCGAATCTTTGCGCAAATCGGGTGATGACCACCGGGGTCTTTGACGAGGAGAGGAAGAGATTGGAAAGAAGGGAGCAAGAACAATTTCTGGGATGCTTTAACTTGAAGAATTTCTTCAGAAAGAATAATGATCTGATGGCTGAACTTGTGAATTGATTAATTCTGTGAAGATGGGATGATACAGAGTTCCGGGGGCCTCCCTCAGGGCTTCCGCTCCCCTGTTTATATAGCTGTAGTGACCCTATAAACGTATTGTAGGCATGTTATTTGTGCCTTTAGGCTATTCGTGTATGTAGACTATTTGTGCATGTAAGCTATTTGTGTGTAGGTTATTTGTGTGTAGGCTAATTGTGCATGTAGACTGTTTGTGCATTGTAGCCTATTTGTGTGTAGGCTATTTGTGCATGTGTGCATGCACTCTAGTCGTGTATGCATGTTTCTCTTGTAAGAAATGCTCATGAAAGGCTTCTATTATATGTAGATGTATCTAATTTTTCACTCATGAGATGTTAGTGTAGTGGAAAGCTCTCGATTTAATAACGTTGACGTGAAAGGTTCAAGTCCTGCCCTATGCACATATAATGTTAAATTATATATTTGAAATGTATACTCATGTTTTGACTACTTTGAAACGTAGCCTCCCTCAACTGCCGGGAATTTTACTGCGGATCTGGATATTATTCAGAATTGTCACGGTTGTTGCATCAAATTTTGCCGCGATTTTGCAGCAACTATTGCCGCGACTATTGCAGCATAGTTGCCGCAAGTTAACCACTTATATGCTGCATATTTGCCACATTTTTATCCACTTGTTTACCACGACCAGCGTGATTGTCTCCCATTTCAACTAATTTCAGACAATTTAGTTAGGGGTATAGCCAATTGGTCAAAGTTACACTTATGTTGTACATGAGGTTAATTTGTAATTATTGTGATCTAAAATGAAGTATATCCATCGAATTAGCTGAGCACATAGAAATATAGATCCATATATCCACATGTTCATAAACAACTACATCTATGTGTTAATACCCATGAAATATATGAAAATTTACGAGTATATCTATGTGTCTATATACTAACATGCAAATATGTATCAGGCATGTACAGACATAGAAGAAAATGCGTTTAGGATTGATTTACAAGTGGATCTACATGTATCTATGCAGATAACATTGAATATGCTAGTATATGACTGTTTACAAGTTAATATACATTAATGATGTCCATATATGGATGAATAGGCAGATAATATATCTGCATATACACATAAATATGCATGAAAGTATTGATAACTAGATGAATTTGCATGTATGTGTACATATGCAAATGAATATAACCTGATTGTTTAAATCTTGCAGCTATGTTGCGGCAACTATGCGGCTGTCTTACAGCAAATACGTGGCAAAAGTAGGTAAGACTTGTTAATTGCCGTGACATTTACACAAGCTTTCCTGTTACTTTGCTGTCGTGTCGTACGGCATCGGATTTTCGCGTGAGTCGGGCGATGAACACTTGGGTCCGCATACACTACGACACTACTTGTGTCATGCCCTACGACGCCGAATCTTCATGTGAGTCGGGCGATGACCACTGAGGTCTTAGACGAGGAGAGGTAGAGAATGAAAGAGAGAAGAACAAGATGGATTGTGAAGGGTTTATAGATTAATTCGTCAAAATGTTTTCGACAAGCCCCTCCCTGATGATGCCTGATGGTGATCTTCTTAATTGATAAGTTGATGGACTCATGAATTCCTAAGTTGATGATCAGGGCTTCAACTAGCCTTGTTTATATAGCTGGAGAGAAGCAATGCATGCAATGCACGCATGCTAGTTGTACATGCACACATGTCATGCGTGCATGCTATGCTAGTTGTGCATGCGTGAATGCGCATGTGTCGTGCATGCGCTCATGCACACTAGTCGCGCATGCATGCTTTTTAGGTATGAAATGCACATGAACGGCTTGTATGTTATATGAATGCATCTAGTCTCACTTATGAGATATTAGTGCAGTGAAAAACTCTCAAATTAATGATGTGGAGGTACAGAATCCTGCCCTATTAGTAAATTGTCGATATAATGTCTGTCCTCATATTTTTACTATTTTGAAGGGGTATACTGTGTACACTACGACACTCGCCCCCTCCAAACCTGCATATCCTCCGGCATGTGCTAATGTTGAAGATACACGGTGAATGACTTTATGCGTGGTAGCTTGAGGGTTACCCATTCTCTATATAAAGGCAATTTGTCGAAGTTCTTCCGCCCTTTGTCTACCAAATTACAGACAATCGGCTTCCCGGGCTTTCGTTTCCTGGTTCACCCAGGTTTCACCGTTAATCCTCGTGCAAAGTGTCCTCTGAATCTGCCAAGTCGATGACAATCTCTATCTCGCTGTCACTATCTTCCATATTCTCATTCTCTATGTCAGTTGACACACGGCTCTGCTTCATTCTGTTTCTTGAAAAGCTTAACCCGTTTTCCTGCTATGGGAGTCCGAACCATAGTCCCATCCAATTCACGTAACCGGTAAGTTCCATTCTCGTATATTCGTCAGACTTCATACGGCCTGAACCATCTCCGCGCAAACTTTCAGACTGAATTGTGTTGGTGATCTAAGCTGCTGTCATACACAATGACCCAACCCCTTTCGTCAAGCTTCCGTGACCGTAGATGATGTTTCTTATTGAATCGTTGTTTGCTCCGAAATCATGCTTCTTGTTGTCGTTACACTGCTTCTTCGACATCCTTCGGTCTTCTTTCCAGCTGTCATATCCGAACCTCAAGCAACTCCTCTCAGCTCATTTCTTCCTTCTATGGCAAAACACTCCAAGTCATAATTGAGGACTCTACGGGCATCACCGGAATTTGTTCGGTCATTAGTTTAGCTGGTATATACCCGGTCACAGTACTTTGTTTCCATAGCTTCGTTCTTCCATCACATGCCTTCACTAGTGCTTTTACGATTGGACCATGGCCGCAATTTACCCGTTAGCTTCTGGATTGTATGCCGTTGTCAGCGTTAACCGGACTCCAAACTTTGTGAAAAGTTGTCTCGCTTCATCTGAGTCAAGCTCTCCGTGGTGAGCAACCACTTATCCAACACACCCGTACCTGCAGAAAACTTTCTCTAAGAGGAACTGGCAAACCGCGGCACACGTTTACGTCCTTCTACCTAGTTTGTAAGATCTTCCCATGCTAGGACTAAGTACTTTCGCTGTCCAATCTCGGTGAGCATTGACACAATGTTAACCATCCATCCGAAGTTAATCGTTGGCAAAAATGTTGGATGGAGACCGTCACGATGTCGCACCGTGGACTAGGCCTAACATTTCTCGCAGGTTTCTATGAGCCTTGCCATATTACGGTACATTCCTTTCCACCAATATCTTTGTTTAACTTTGACAAATGTTGGCCACGTTCCTCGGTGTCCATCCCATTCAGACTCGTGAAAATTGGACATTATGCGTTGTTTCTGCTGCACAGTTCCAACCACTCGTAATGGTGATTCTCCTAACTTTTTCGGTTCCCTCCAAAGTAGACCGTCGCTCAAGAAGAATTTGTGGACTAGCCGTTTCATGTCACGGCTCTGGGCTCTTACACCAGTGCGGCTTGACGCACCGCACCTTCAAGTTCGCACAACATTCTCCTGATTCATAAACTTTCTCCTTCATATTCTTCTTCCCGAAACTCTTGGACTGCGCTCACTCGGATCAACCCTTCGGCTTCATCTTTGCTTACCATTTCTTCGAGTTGTTGTAGTGTGTGTCCATAGGACACTTCTTCAATTACTCCGATCACTTTTTCATCTTCCCTTATCATGCGCGCTGCGCGTAGCTGCTCTTGTTTCTTCCGGAGTCTTTTGTTCTTTATTCCGACGGTAGTCATACATGTCGACGCACCACTTGAACCAAGTTGCATTGTTCTTGTCCCAAGAATATACTTCTTGCGTGGGGTTTCAGGGTTTCTTGAACTATCATTTCCCCGCACCATAATAGTCTAGCCTAAAAATCCGGTTTCATCTGGGACACAAGTTCCCTCTTGTTGCGCACATGATTTCGGTGACATAGTAAAAAACTGCACAGACTTTGAACCGCTCTGATTTCGTACTCGTGCGAATGTCGCACCACTATCGAGCACCTTTGTCTCCATTCGTGAAGCTGTTATATAAGTTATCCGAGGATGAAGGAATGAGAGATTTCATACTACACAAAAACAAATTGGTCCACCTCAACATCCCCGATTTGGACTGCCACGGCTGGACACGCACCAAATAGATCTTATGAGGATTTGGTTGCCACCCGTATCTTCCACCCGTGATCAGTGTTTATTGGCCACTTCCCTCTCTGATAAACCTCCTTGGAAATCAAGTTAATCTCCAAGCCGTGATCAATGAGTGTGATCACGGGTTCCTTGATGTCGCCCAAGCACACCGGCGTCTTTGTGGTTGCCCGAGCCCAATGCGGATTCGTGTAGTGTGATTCTCGGAGTTCGTCTTCCGCAGCCGTGTCATTCATCTGAATCAAGCTTGCATTAACCTTCAAATTGCTTGGTTCCTCCATACTCTACCGTTTCCTTTTCACAAGATCCACGAGGAGGTCGTGTAACTCCCTTTTTGCAATACCGAGAAGCTCCCGGCGAGAGAACTCCACCCGACTGTCAAGGAATTTCTCCTCGAACATCTTCTGTAGATTCGTTAGTTGCTTGATTTCTGATGTAAGTTTGAACGCCGGACCCTTCGTTTTCCTACTATTTCAGCTCCCTAGTACACGTGATGAACCGACCTCATCCTCCATCCATTGTCTTTTCTCGTCCACCAAGACATTATGGAGCTGGCACAAGGCTTGGACACTCGTCCGGTCCACTGGGCATTCCCATCCTATCGCTTCTTGTACCTCGTCTGTTTTACTTTGGATTTCACTTACTCTGGTCTCCTTCTCTGGTCTCCTTCATAGTCTCCAGTACTTTAGGCCAAAAATGTCACAGATGAACAATCAAAGCTAATGAATAACACTGTAAACTGAGAAATAAGACTCGAGATGTATCTATTCCATGACTGGTGTTAATCTCCTTGATGTTAACAAGTGAGATCAACCCTTTTTGTACATAAGGTGGGGTGCCTACTAATTCCAGCATGCCAATTCCAATATACCTTGTCTTTATATAAGACTAATTCTTGCTCATACTCAGTCTCACATACTGAGTCCAACATCCCAAGTCAATCTCATACATCGTACTCACTCCTAACTACAAGGACCCAGGTTCGAGTCTGAGCAAGACAATACAAATTCGATTACTCCAAGTTATAATATTCGTGACAAAAAAGAAGGCATTGTCGCAAACTCACCCACGCGTATGCCTATTGTGGTCGTGTAGTTATTCTCACCGCAATTTCTTCTACCAGAATTTTCTTCATACCTCCCTTTCGGTAGTTTGTTCATAATTGCTTCTGAGAATCTATAGAATGGATGCAGTTACCTTCGTAGTAAATGAAGTCACGGCGTAACACCTCTTTATACTCGTCGCACATCCTCCAGTCGTGCGTGGTGTCGTCGCACCAAATGCAACGCCGGTCCGAGGTGCCTGGTCGTCGTCTGCTCTCCTCATCCCGGCGATCTTCAAATCCGTGATCCCTTTTAAGACCTGCTCCAACATGGATGCGTCAACTCCAATCTCTGCCGGAACATCCCAAGTTTGTGGTTGGTGGCTCTCCACTGTAGGTCGAGACCTTTGTGTTGGCTGTACGTTCCTTTTCTCCTCCCCTGCCAGCCATTGAAACCTCTTTGTGAATCGGGTCACACCACTTTTAGCAGTCTCCCAGTCACCTGTTAGCCCACTTTCCGTAGTCACATGTTCAAGTAATGTTCCGAGATCATGTCGGTCTCGGACATCCACACCACGCAAAAACATAACAACCTTGTCCGCTACAAGGAGCGCTTGATCATGTACAGATACCATCTTGAAACGACTGTCAAATTCAGAAAATACCTCGAGGACCTTCAACCCTTTGTTTGGCATCTCCACCCAGTCTTCGAAACCCCTCCATGTCGCCTTAGAAGACACTTCCATTGCGTATGTCGTCTTCATTGCTTCTTTAAACCACGGCCAAGTTGGGTGTTGTCACTACAGCTCACGGAGACTCGCTTGAAGACGATGCAGCCACCCGGTCGAAAGAAATGACTTGATAGCCCTCTGAGATCCCGCATCGCAGCATCTGTGCCTTGTAGTCTCGCAAATAACGAGACACGTTCTTTCCATTAAATTCTCCGTTGCACTTCACGATTCATTCAACCACTGATGCAACTTCTGATTGCACACGCTGCTCCTGAAGCATCCTCTGGAACATAACCATCATGTTGATCTCTGTTGGCTGGTTCTCCATCTCCTTGTTCACCCGCTTCACGTCAGGTTCACCACTTGTGTCGTGCCGTATCGCGCCGGATCTTCACGTGAAACGGGCGATGACCACTGGGGTCCGCGTACACTACGCCACTACTTGTAACACGCGTGTCGTATGGCGCCGGATCTTTGCCTGAGTCGGGCAATGACCATTGGGGTCCTAGAAGAGAACGGCTTTTCATGTATGAAATGCACATGAATGGGTTCTATGATATGTGGAATACATTTAGTTTCACTTATGAGACATTACTGCAGTGGAAAACTCTCAAATTAATGATGTGTGGGTACAGGGTTCAAGTCTTGTCCCATGTACGTATAATAGTAAATTATCGATATGATGCAGCCTCATGTTTTTACTATTTTGAAGGGGTGTACCATGTACATTACGACACCGCGATTTGGCCATGATGTTGCCGCAATTTTGCCGTGATTTTGCCAGGTCTTGCTTTTATTATGCCGCAAATTTACCACGAATTTACCGTGAATAGGGAGGGGTTGTTGAAACTTTGACATATGATAGACGGGATTTTGCTACACATATGTATAGGAATGTTGAAATTTTTTGTCAAAACGTGTATTGAAAGATAAGCCATTTAACATCAAAATTTACCATTACAATAAAAATATATTATGAGTTCTGGTCAACATAAGAATCATAAGAAGGAATGGATCAATATCGATAATAAACAATATATTAGTGTATTCATCGATATCAATCCTGTCCCCAGACCCGAACTCAATACATAAGTCTATGGAGGCATCGGTGTCGATTGGTTCGCAGATCTGGATCAGCTTGATCATCGTCAGCATCATCAAATAATATCCCAGTTTCAAATTCAGCTTGATCACTATTGAGCAATCACGCAGCAACCTATGATGGACCTGCTCCTGCACTATTTGCTGTGGATGGGTGTGTTGTATTGCTGTCCCTTTGATCCGACATATCTGTGTCAAACGACAAATGTACATCGACTTGCCCCAATTCTGGCAACAAGGAATGAAATAATGGTTTTGTATGTGGTGTCATCGGGATCGCGTACCACCACTTCCCATTATGAAGTACAGTTTGGAAAATGGCATACATAACACAACAATACAAGTATGGTAACTGTTTAACATGCATAGTATAATTAGAATATAATTGTTACACTATTTAAGTACTAACATCCACCTATTCACAATGAGATGGCAAGATGAAGGTTCCTTCATTGGCACTACAAATCCGCATGGAGTCAATCATTGTAAACCTGCTACCGTCTAGAGTAATCGACCCTTGTGTGGGACCTTATCTAAAATATCTTTAAACCATCTGACATCAAAGACAAATACGTCAAATCTTCGAAAGTTAAGTTTAATGATGTTTAGGATAATCCCACAATATTCCTGCCCTTGTCCATCCTACTCATACGTGCCGATCACTCCAGAATCCATCGTATACCAGTTCCGATCAATGGCTTTTGTGTGGTAATGGGTGTCGTCCCACCGAATCGCATTATAATAGGTGCACTGCAACATTAATAGAATGTACTGTTTGAGAAATGAGAACATTTTTAGTATTAATTGTAAATCTGGTTTTAGGGTTTGGGTTTAGTTTACCATAGGACTGCAACGTCATGCATATTCCCACTCATCTTAGATTATGTTGCACGATACTTGGACTAATCGAATATGTCAATCTCTGCATGCACCCATTCAGCCGTGATTGTCTGCAAAAACTCGATGATGTGGCTCGTAAGTGGTGCACGTTGACCACCCTCACGCCAGATGTTGGCATGCTCACGCTCGATGGATAGCCTGACTGCATGGTACCTATCCACCCAAGGCCTCATAACCTGCCTGTCGAATGTGAGCATCTAAGGGCCGTGTTCACATTGTCCATAAGTGGACGGGCCATATTTCTAATATGCCGAAAATGCTTGTGCCCTAGCTTGAAGGTATATATACCGAGCTTGTATGGTCGTCCAAAGTTCGTTGCTCCAACTCAAGATAATAGCAGTGCTATTTTGTGCCTATCTCTCTCTCTCTCTCTCTCTCTCTCTCTCTCTCTCTCTCTCTCTCTCT
>JBBBWG010015334.1:0-53179 GCA_037176905.1 Azolla pinnata
TATACTCAAGACTAGAATACGACTAACTCATACAATATAAATGAACTTATATAAATTTATATATGATTCTTGTATATTCATGTGGTTTAGCTCAGCACAACACCATGTTGTGTGCCTCAAAGGTTCGAGGTTCGAGTCGAGATTTTGACATCTGCCCACAATTTCTAGTGGGCCTTCAACCTTCTCAAGAGGGGGATCAACTAACCTTTTTTTTTTATACATAGCTTATAACTCCTATCGTTCGCCAGTTGAGACCATTCCCTTCCCTGAAATGCGTTGATGACTTTCGCAACAAGCCTGATTTGTTCACCACCTCAAAATAAATTTGTTACTTGAAGACTGTACACCTTTAACCATCATAAAGTTCCCCATTTTATCAAAGATGCCCAACCAATTACCCTATTACTCATTTGTCAAGTTTAACATGCTAGAGATTAGAGTTGCTTGTACTATATTAAATATAGTGTCACCATCTCTCAAATGACTTAAAACATCACCTCAGTCCTCGTGTGTTGTGTTCAAGAACCTTCCCCATTCCCCTAGTGAACTCCCTGGACTTACGGCTAACAATCTCCAAGCCAACTTAGTTTAGGTCCCTAACATTGATTCGGAATTTGTTGTGATCCAAGGGTTCCAAACTATCAGTTGTCGGAGCACTTCTTCTCGACATGACCATGCTTTATATTCTAATCCTTTTCTTATGGATTCCCATGATCTCTGAATTTCATTGATAAATTTGTCCTCCTGATTCCATGAACATTTCACCTTCATATCCTTATTAAATATCCACCGAACATCGTTGATTTACGGTGTCGACCTATAGTAGGCGAACAAAGGGACATTCGATGTTTTAATAAAAGCTCCCATTGTTCTTCCTCGAGTTGTAGGCTTTGAACTACTAATTTGACCAATAGAGCTTTGCTTCGATCCACAGGATCTATAATTCCTAAACCACCTTGAGAAGCGGGAAGCATGATTGCTGACCATGCTACCTTAGGTCTTGTAGATTCATCACCACATCCAGACCATAAATAACATCTTATACCTGTTGAAGACAATTAATCCATTTTGATTGCAGTACTGGTATCCATCGGAAATCAGGATCAGGAAGCCGTGGAGGAGGATCAGATTGACTTATCCAAAGGCCTATTGCTTTATTCCAATTTATGCGTGCTCCTGATGCTATGTAGAATTCTTGAATAGCTTGTTCTGCTTTAACGAGATTACTGTTGTTCCCTTTGAGGAAAGTATCTAGTGGTGATTGGGAATGAGATCCGTTTGCATTTTTAGTCTGTTTTGGGTTTGCCTGTTCTTGTCTAGCAATCGTGTCGGGCACTCTTGAGCTTGCATACAAAACAATGAATTTGGAAGACCTACATATTCTACTCGTTGTTCTAGTCTCTTCCCTTCAAGTGTTAGCAGTTGAATAACATCTGGTAACAAATCCAAAGCAGTCACAAGTATTCGAATTGATAAAAGACCCTTGGGCCTTTCCAACCTAGATGCCATGGTTTCCTCTGTCTCTAAAGTCTGACCAATAGTGAAGCCTATCATAGAGAGAAAAGGAATATATTCCTCGGGAAGTCCTGGAAATATAGCTGTTACTTCAAAAAACTTTGTCCATACGTTTGTCTGCATCGGCTGCGTTAAAGCCATGATACCAATGCGAGAAGAAGGCTTGTGCGATTGTTATTGGCCTCTAATCCTCTGAGATCAAGAGGATTAGAGGCCAATAACAATCTCACATTCTCAGCTTTGCTCAACTCGATATGATAAAATCCTTTGCCCATCAATCGGACATCCTTAATCGGATTCGCCTCCACTCGGAGCCGAGCATACAAGAGTTCTTTCGGCTGTTGTCTATTTGGTCACAATATTCAACATGCACCATGTATGTGCGTGTGTATGTATGTCCCGTGTACGATGTAGATTGTTCGATGCCCTACTCCAAGAAATCATCAACGTAGATTGTTCCTTGCGCCTCAATAATCCCAGCTGATCACATTGGGTTATTGTCAAACATACTTAAAAGAGAGTGAATTCGGGAGTTAATTTGCCCTGGAATCATGTGGTTCAATTTGGAAATGAAGATGTCTTATGCTAAGAGGAATTTGAGCCCCTAGTAGTGATGATCAGTGCAATCTGGACAAAGTGCCCATAACTTAAAAGGTCAATTTCAAGGAATGTAGGGTTCGTATGTTAATGCAAAAACAAAGATTTTTTTTTCTTTGCTTTGGATTCGTTTTCCTTCTACAAAAAAAGAGATAGGAGCTCATGTCAATGGCCTTTCCAAGCTCTAGTATTATGAGTAACATGAGTTGTGTGGAATTTGGATCCTTTTTTTTTTCAAAAAGAAATTTCCTTTCATTACTTATCAAAATCATAACAATAAAGCTGAAAATTACAGCAAATATGCCTCTTTCACAAAAGATATGTCCAAAATATAACAAATATTTAAGACACCTTGACAACTCTAGAGACACTCTATAAATATTTTATGTTATTTTATGTGATGGGAGGTGGAAACAACTATCGTGATGCTTGATAATTTCATTTCAGACAACCATGCTCTATACTCTAAAAAGAGCAATTATTCCACAAACAATGAAACTTTGGATCACTTGGAATGATTTAAATCAAGAAAATAGGAACAGATATGCATCTTCCAAAAAGATATGTCCAAAATATAACAAAAATTTAGGGCACTTTAGATACTCTAGATATTTTATGTCATTCTATGCGATAAGAGGTGGAAACACTCATTGTGGTGCTTGATAATTCCATTTCCGATGGGTTTTGCTACCTTTCCAATGGATTTTTCATCGACGGTGATAGAGTTTTACCGGCCCCCGTATATAACGTTATGTCTGATTATGTGAAGCACTTGGGCACGTGATGATATATTTGGAACTTGTGGAATGGCTTCCTATCTGATGGGCTTTTTGGAGTGTCTTTAACACATTTGATTCGGTAGTTTCCACACAGTTCTGTTGTAGGGGAGCTTTCGTCCCCGGATGAGTCAGAGTTATGTCGTTTCCTTTTGTATTGCAACACTTTTGGAGTAGTTTCGATGGCAAGGTTTTTTGTTTTTGCACTGTCGAATGGTGTTTTAATATGAACATACATTTATGAAAGAAAAGAAGAACAACAAAAAGAAGAAGATGAAGAAGAAGAGCATGATTGATGATGAGGGAAGTCTAGAAGAAGTCAAGAAGAAGAAGAAAGAAGAAAGAAGAGGAAGATGAAAGTAAGAAGAAGAAGAAAGAAGAAAGAAGAGGAAGATGAAAGTAAGAAGAAGAAGAAGAAGAAGTCAGAGGAAGAAGAAGAAGAAGAAGAAAGAAGAAAGAAGATGAAGATGAAAGTAAGAAGAAGAAGAAGAAGAAGAAATCAGAAGAAGAAGAAGAAGAAAGAAGAAAGAAGATGAAGATGAAAGTTAGAAGAAGAAGAAGAAGAAGAAGTCAGAAGAAGAAAGGAAGAAGGAAGAAGAAAGAAGATGAAGATGAAGATGAAGATGAAAGTTAGAAGAAGAAGAAGAAGAAGAAGAAGAAAGGAAGAAGGAAGAAGAAAGAAGATGAAGATGAAAGTCAGAAGAAGAAGAAGAAGAAAGAAGAAAGAAAGAAGAAGAAGATGAAGATGAAGATGAAAGTCAGAAGAAGAAGAAGAAGAAGCGAGACAGAAGTCGAACAGAGCGAGAAAGAAAGCAATGGCGAAGACGAAGAGGAAGGAAGGAGAAGAAGAAGAAGAAGAAGAAGAAGAAGAAGAGAGGGAAAAGGGTGAAGGGACCCACATCCAGGAAGAAGGAAGAAGAAGAAGAAGAAGAAGACGCGAGACAGAAGTCGAACAGAGCGAGAAAGAAAGCAATGGTGAAGACGAAGAGGAAGGAAGGAGAAGAAGAAGAAGGAGAAGGAGAAGAAGAAGAAGAGGGAAAAGGGTGAAAGGACCCACATCCAGGAAGAAGGGAGAAGAAGAAGTAGCAGAAGAAGAAGAAGCGAGACAGAAGTGGAACAGGGAAAAGAATGGCGAAGACGAAGAGGAAGGACGGAGGAGAAGAAGAAGGAGAAGAAGAAGAAGAAGTGAAGTAAGGAAAAGGGTCATGCGGAGCAAGTCGAAATGGGAGAGGAAAGGTAGAAACACAGACAAAGAGGAGCAGAAACAGGAAGGAAGGAAGAAAGAAAAGCTCTGTGTTGTGTTCTGATCAGAATCCCAGTCATGAGCTGCCTTTGCCCCTCCTCTGAGCCTGAAGCTCCCCATCGCCATCGCCAGCAGCACGGGGAAGCTATTGCAGATGAAGTTGAAGCTCAGCAAGGCCATAGCCAGCAGCAGCATCATCATCATGATCATCATCATGATCATGGGAAGCAGCAGCAGGAACAGCAGCATGTCTCGATTTCCGAAGATCCGGGGATACCATCGTGGATCAAATGCAACTCCCTCTTGTCCTGCTTCTTCTCCTTTTCCTCTTCCTCTTCCTCTTCCTCCACTAACCTTCGCCGCGATGCCGCAAATTCCTCACGCAAGAGAATGCCTCCCGACATGGCTGATCCATCATCCTCATCATGCTACGATTCTTCTTCTGTTTCTTCTTCATCCCTGCCGCACCTTCCTGGCGAGTACCCCTACCAAGCTCTCTCAAGCCCGGCTGTGCTTATGAAAGAACCCCGCACGGTGAAGAAAGAAATCCGCGATCATGTGTTGAAGAATCTGCGCGATGGAGCTTCTCCGGATTTGCCTGCCATAGCCAGCTCCCCGGAACTGTCTTTATGCCCGCTATCTTTCTCTTACTCAGAACTTCGCATCGCCACGCAGAACTTCTCCCGCGTGCTAGGGGAAGGCGGGTTTGGCTACGTCTATAAAGGAAAGCTAAAGCTCCCTGCCTCTTTCGATGATTGTGCTCTGCCGGATGACAGAACTATGGAGGTTGCTGTGAAGCAATTGAACTTGAATGGAAACCAGGTAAGCTAAAATCCAATTAGTGCCTTTTTCTTGAGCATGTATGGTAACCAGGTAAGTGAAGATCAAATTAGGAGTTTCTTTTTGAACATGAATCAGAACCAGGTACGAGACGATCGAATCGAGTTTTTTGTTTATACGAATCAAATTGGGGATTTCTTTTTGACATGAATCAGAACCCAGTAAGAGAAGATCGACTCATGTTCTTGTTTAACGTGAATGGAATCAAGGAGATTTAAGATTAAACTAGTTTTTAACATAAATGCGGACGAGATTTGTTTTTTGAGCATGGAAGGAAACTAGGTAAGAGAAGGTCAAAATAGGGTCTTTTTCCAAAACTTGAATGTGAACCAGGTTAGAGAATATCAGATTAGGGCTTTTTTTAACATGAATGGAGACTAGGTAGGGTCATTTGCAACATGAAAGGAAACCACCTAAGTGAAGATAAAATTAGGGTCAATTTAAAACATGAATGGAAACTAGGAAGATCGAATAAGGGTCTTTAAAACATGAATGAAAAACAGGTAAGAAGAGATCGAATTAACGACTTTGAAACAGGGATGGAAACCAAGTAAAAAGAAGATCGAATTAGAGCTTTTTTTTTTCTATTCATGTAGTTTGGATTGGTAGAAAATCTTTGATGTTAGCACCTGGTGATTGTTAACCTACTTCCCCATCATTCATTCCGTAAGGATTCTCTGCTTTTTTATATCTTATATGTGTGTATGTGGCTTCCATTTTATGGCACAGAACTCTTTCACTTCCCTGCCTTACCTGATTAATCAGATTCTGGACCTTTGGTTCAAACACCAACCCTGCACATACATTGAGTCTCCGGGCACCCCTTCATGCTTGTCAGTTGGCTCGTCAATCGAATGGTGTGAAGCATTCACGTTGGATTGTTAGCTATGCATCTTTCAGTCCAACTTCAATCCAAGGCATTCTTTGATTTTTCCTCCGTGCTCATTCGCTGTCATGATTTGGTTTCTGAATTTCACTTTCCCGAACAAATCTCGACCGAATCATGCTAAAACAACATTGAAGTGTAGAATTTATTGTTATGAAGCATATTTCGATTCCATTCACAATGCCCGGAATCATTTCCCATTGGATTCTTTGAATCTCGTCTCGACATCTTTCAATCAAAGCCTGATCCGAGGCCTTGTTTGTTTTTACATAATGCTCTTCACATTCAAGATGATTCGGTTCCTGAATCACACTCCCTTGACAAACTTGCGTGAATCATGTTAAGTCACTTGTTATTATGATTCACAATGTAAATTGAAAGTGCCTTTTCTTTTTAATTAGGTAATAGAGCCAGTATTCTGAATGAAACTATGAAAAATAATTCCATCATGTATTCTTCATTCTCATTCATGGCAGATCTCATAGCCCTCAAACTTTGGTTTAACAGTGCAACGGTAGATTTTGATTTCTTCATGTATTTTTCTCTGTATGTGGGCAGGGACACAAAGAATGGTTAGCGGAAATTCGTTTCCTCGGCATGTTAGAACATCCGAATCTTGTCAGACTTGTGGGATATTGTGGTGAAGAGCATGAGAGGGGCATGCAACGATTGCTTGTGTATGAATTCATGGAGAATGGAAGCTTAGAGGACCATCTTTTCGAGAGCTCACGATCCCCACTTTCCTGGAAGACAAGGTTGTATATCTTACTGGGAGCTGCCCAAGGTCTGGCCTATTTGCATGAAGGAATAGATGGTCTTCAGGTATGCGCATTCCACGTCACGATGCAAATGCCAATATGTTATCCAGGCATTTATTCACCTTTGTGAAACATCTATGCATACTGTAGAGAGATAGATTGATAGATATTGGGAGATCGTGTTCCATGATGCCAAGCATATCAAGTGTTAAATTCTTCTTCCTTCAAAGGCAAGACTAGATGAGCAAGCTTTAGAAAATAATGTAATCTATGGTGTTCTCGGATAGGTGCGAATGATGATAGATATCAGGTTGTTACTCCTTTGAGACCCATTGATATCATGTTTGCATATAGGATATCTGGGCAAATCAAATCATATGATTTCCATTTGAATTCTGCAATCTTAACAGAATCTTCATTGTGATTTGACGAGTGCAGGTCATATTTCGCGATTTCAAGGCTTCCAACGTATTATTAGATGCAGATTTCAATGCGAAACTGTCTGATTTCGGGTTGGCGAGGCAAGGTCCAGGGCCAGGGGCAAGCCATGTGTCAACAACTGTAAGTACAATAGGAATGGGTGAAATGCCAAATACCTGCCCGTTATGGGGACTGATCACATGGTTAGGAAAAAGTATGGAAAACTAATTTCATGACCAATTACAATTTGTGTGGTTACCCATAAATGACCGCTGGCTAGATAGGGTTTTCAGTAGTTTTCCCTAATCTTGTAGCCAGTAAATTTTCCCTAATCTCGTAGCCAGTAAATTTTCCCTAATCTCTTAGCCAGTAAATTTTCCCTAACCTCCTAGCCAGTAAGTTTTCCCTAATCTCTTAGCCAGCTATGGTATGCCCATGACACTGCTAGGATTGGCGAACGCCATCGATCGGTGAATGCTTTGGTTTTTCCTTGAACGCAAATGCGTGCATAGTCTAATTTGAACAGGTGCGATTCTCTTGTTAAAAAGAAAAAAAGAAAAAAAAGAATACATGGTCTGGTAGGTACTTGGGACCTTGGGTTATGCGGCGCCAGAGTACATTCAGACTGGCCATCTTACGGCAAAGAGCGATGTATGGAGCTTCGGAGTGGTGCTGCTGGAGATACTCTCGGGGAGGAGATCGCTGGACAAGAACCGGCCGAGCCACGAGCAGAACCTGCTCCAGTGGGCAAAACCATGGCTCCAAGGGAACAGGAGAATCGAGTACATGATGGATCCGAAGCTCGTGGGAGGAGGAGGAGGAGGGTATTCACAGGTCCAAGCTGATAGGGTCTTGAGGCTAGCGCGAGAGTGCCTCAACAAGTACCCCAGAGAGCGCCCTCGCATGAGCATCATCGTGCGAAAGCTCAAAGAGATCGTCGATCTCAATGACCCATATGTAGTGCAAGCTGAAGCCGATGGGGATCTCGCGACGACTCAGCCGATCCGATTGAAGAGGCATCGCCGGCGTTCTTGCGTAAGATGGATCATCGAAGCTGCTGTATGCTACTGAATCATGTTTACTGCTCTTTTTCTTCTTCTTCTTCTTCTTCTTCTTCTCCTTCTTTCTCAGGGATCATGCCAGAGAATCAGAAGAAAGTTGTCGGCTTCTTTCTCTTCTCTGTGGCACTCCAATACACACAACACTTGATGCAGTTCCCTGCTCAGATTCTTTTGAAGCAGAGACCCTCTAAAAAAAAAAAGGAAAGCTATCCTCCAAACCTCATGTTTTATGTACATATTATGTACACATCCAGTACCATATGTTTCTTTTCTGTAACATTGCTAGGAACCTGTCTTCCATAAACAATTCCTTAGTCTATGGAATCAGACAAAGGTTTTGGTAAGCTGACATCCACCGCACACACATTCTTTTGTCAGATTCTGATGCCCAAAAGCTTAATTTTGGACAGTGAATAGAGATCTCTTTCCTGATGTCTCTTCTGTATATTGACATTCAAACCACTAAGTATCTGAAGCAATCAAGAGATTATATAGACATAACTCCGTGTTTCTGGGCTTGATCTTAAAAACCTCTAATCTTTAAGCTTTTTGGAGCAATTGATAGTCAAAACTTGTTATGAATCACTGCAGGTTTTGCAGCAGCAGCATCATCATCATTACAAGCTATAGCCTTACTAAATTGAATCACATCATTGATCTTAATTCTGATATAGTTGTATACACACACACACACACACACACATATATATATCCAATGGCAACTTGCTTTGTCTGGTCTTATGGCTTTGCTTTTACAGGGAAAAGTGTAGTCCAAAACAAGGGCGGAAAAGAGGAGGTCATCCAATTCTGTCACATACAGAAACATGTCACCTACTCATTTGATGTGGAGGATTTATAAACACGTGTTCATTGGGCAGCCAAGGTCTTCTCATTACTGGGCCATATTTCGATGCGGAATGAGCAGTATGACTCCAGTACTTCTCCGAGACTGCTCCCGAAGCTGATCAGCCTTTTCAAACAGCATAATCTTGATTGGAGTTTTCTTCACAAAATCAGCTTAGAAACCCTCTTTTTTCGCCAGTTTTTCCATGTGAATGCTGTTGACGACTCAAATTTCTGCTTATGTCCCTTCTTTGACAAATGATTCGATCCATCAAGGGGATGGGCCTGATTTCCATGATGAGGATTTTCAACAGCCAATTACATGGGCTTCACGTTTTTTGCAGCTGCGAATTTTTCTATGGCCTCCTTGGTACAAAGATTCCTGCTCCAGAAATCAGTAAATACCAGCACCAACAGCATCGAATATAGAATTTTGCCGATCTCCTCGAGCAGGTATCACTTTGATTACATTGATTCTACAAATGAAAACCGTAAATAAACTGAGTTACATACAAGCATACAATTCTCTTTAATGCCATGGATCACACATTGAAGAGAATTGCCCCTCACACTTTCCAGTCTGGAGTACATAGATGTTTTCTAATGTACATACAGATATACATACTATTTCTTTCTATCTGATTGAACTCTGGGACCACCAGCTTTTTGTCACACACACACTTGTCTGCTTCTTCTTCTACGGCAGCATTAATAAGAGTTCGAGAGCTGGACGGAACTCGGGTTGTCATCTTCTGTTGGAATTGCTCTTACTGCCATCAGTTTGCTTGTCCATATCAGTTAGCCAATGGACAAGCACTGGCTTCAACAGTATTGAAGCTGTTGAAGCCCAAAAAAATAGTTGGCGTATTGTATAATTGTATGAAAAGTATGTTCTTGTCGTCACTTCCAGCCATCCATCAACCATACTTAACCCTAAACCTTAAACTTGAAACCATAAACCCTAAACCTTTGCATCAAGATTGAGAGCCGTAAGGGCTCGTTTGTCAACAGAATCATGCATGTTCCAAGATGCTCAAACCCTCTGCTGTGATGGCATTTATCCTGAATTTGCCATCATCCTTTCTCAATTGAATGATCCCGAATGCTAATCTTTTGGTCAATGGCGAGTCTTATCCCTAATACTTAATTAACTGAGCTGGTGTCAAAAATGGGGTCTCAAGACTTCATCGATCCATATTAAACCACCTACTCGGTTCAACAGCTTTTCCCTAGTTAGACTTGAACATGGGAGTCATTTAATGAAATGTATCGCCATGGACCATCCTTTCGGCAACCACCTTGTGTCTTTGACAATGTCCTTGGTCATAGAAATACGGGTGGAAAATCGTCTTAGAAACATTTACTTTCCTAGTCTCCGAAGTCCTCCGAAGACAAATTTGCAGACACTAATGATGTGTAATTAAATGTGTCTTTGTGATGTAATTTGAAGACTTCTGATGTAATTTGCAGACACAAATTTGCAGACTTCTGATGATGTAATTACAAAGATACTAATCAGAAGGTTTCTAATGATGTGTTAACTGATCGATTCACTAACAAGCACATTGTTAGCCGATCATAATGACCCAATAATCAGAACGAAAACCACTATTCTGGTCCCAAGCATTCTTGTCTATCCTACGAAGAAAGGGAGCTAGCTTATCGAAGATCTCAATGGATACAATCCTAAGAAGTGATCAGCTTCCTATCGGAGAGTAAATCTGCATAAAAATCAAAAGTGATGTGCTGAGTTCCATCTAATGCCAGCCATCTTTGCAACAGAATTGTGAAATTGGGACATGACTTGCCATCGTAATTCTGAAGAACTCTGTGGGTTTCACCACAACCTGCAGCCATTTGGTTTCTTGTTTGAAGTTGTTTCTTGTAATAGGGTGGAAACTTCCTTTCAAAGTTTGGACGGAGCCTCAGTTAAGCCAGCAACTGTTTTTCTTCACTAATTTCTCTCTTTGTTTCTCCTTTGTGGCCTTGGAACATATTCTTTTTCAACCATCCCCAATGTTAATGAACTAGCCATTCGTTCATTTTCCCAGAATTATAATATCTACAACCCACACCTAACTCAGCTTTGAAGGTAAAAGGTCTCCACTTAGGAATGGGAATTTCTTGAGCAACTCTTTTCTTTTACTAATGCTCATCCAATATGTTACACATTAAAAAAAATTCAAAAACATTTCACGGGCTGGTTGATACGTAAGCCATTCTTGAGATGGGTGAATAATTATATCCAGTGTCAAGCTATCATTGCTTGTATGATGTTCCCCTTTACAAAGATGAAGGGAGATGGTGTATGGCAGATTGCATTGTAGCTAGCTCACGTCTATACATTGAGTTAAAAGAATATAAATCGTCAATACATAAGCACATGTTAAAACCAATGATTTTGTCAGCGGGTTATGGGCTATGGCCGCAATTTCTTTTGCATGGAACAAACAGCATGTTTTCTAGATCCCTTGGCATATGTTTTACAACAATATCCAGGCACTTGGGGCTGTGATTCACACACCTTACAGAATCTTTCGCCGCTTGAGGTGGTTGTACATAATGAAGAACAATATGATGCCCCCAAAGATGATGCCACCAGTGGTGATCCAGAAAGCAATCTGCAAGGAAAACGATTCTGTCAAAATTGTTCGTTATGCTTTGGGAAGAACACACTAAGGACAAAGCTATAGATAAATCAAAATGATTTCGAAGGCATTTGTTAAAATTTCTAATCTTTCTTTCGACAAAAAACATTTTAACAACTTATCTATCGACATAGATTAGACAGATCAGGAATGATATTTCATACCGCACTTGTTTCGAGATAAGATTTGAGATTCATCCCGAAAATGCCTGAAATTATTAGAAAGTAAAAATCAAACCCCATTCCAAGAGCCGATGCAAATTGTATCACTAATATTTTAGAAGCATAACCTGCTAACAGGGCACCCAGGGCAGAACAAAATGTGCCAACTTGAAGCAATAGCTCCAGCCTACTAACTTCCAAACGCCTTGAACTGAACAAAACTCCTCCTCAACACAATGCAAAAGGATAACCAAAATTATATGATCATAAACTTCTACTAGCACTTACCTGAGATTTACTGCGATCGAGTCCTCCATTTCTTTTGCAGAATCAAGAAGTCTCTCTGCTTGTCCATGACAAGATTCACACCTGAAATGTATTGTGATACATCTATAAGAACATGACAAATCTCTTACCTCACATTAACATTTTCCGACAGGAAATAAGCGTGGTAAAAAGAACATGATGGTACTCTATATTGAACTCAAATGTCCCAATAGAACACGTGTATCATTTCAACTACCTTTGCAAGTAGTTCTCCAAGAGCATCTCAATTTCTTCCTCTTCATCTACGATTCAAAATCCAATCCCCTGTAAGGATCCTTGATGCTACTTTGAAATACACAGACTGCTTTCAGGACCCAATTTAGATGCAAAATGCTGTTACAGCTTACCATCAGCTGAACGCTTGTCAGACCAAGCTTCACATTGAACAGTTCCATCTTCCTTTTTTATTGTACACCTTCGACCCATTATTGTCATCCTTCGAATTTCTTGAGGACTCTCCAAAAGTTCCAGAATCATTTGTCTCAAAGCACCTGATTTAGATCCTAGTTCAACCTATAAAACCCATAGTCAGCTAGCTTCCCACATGGGATACAATTCGAATGATTGAATCACCTTACCAGTGCTTGCTTGCTAAGACGAAGCTCTTCCAGAAAATTGGCAGTTAAACGGTTTGGTAGGACTTCCAATAAAGTTAACACCTGCAGAGAAATGCATTTCACTAACCTTATTCTTTAAACAGGGATTCTATATTCCAAAAGAGAAGTAAAAGCAAGCAGAGATACAGTAATAACGCATGAAGCCGTGGATTTTGCATTTGTCTATTCCAGAAGAAGAATACAAAATAACAAAAGCTGTGATTTTTCTCATACCAGTCTTCCCACAGTTAGCGCGCCTTGGAAGACACACAAAAATCAGGAATCACTTGATGATGTCTACTTCCTAGGGAGGCATGTTTATTTCCAAGGCAGACAAAGACAAAATCAGAAATTACTTGATGATGTCTACTTCCTAAGAAGGCATGTTCATAGTAATGTGCACATGCATGTGCTCAACCTCTAGATGGTGCTTCAGATATAGCCCCAGAATTGTCACAACCTCTCATCGAATCTTTTTTGAACCATATTATTTGCCAAGAAAGTCAACCTCATCTTCATGTTACATGCAAATCACATTTTGATGCCATGAGGCAGCTTCAATACCTAACTCCTGTGTGATTGAAGCATCAAAGCTCTAAGAGATGTTAAGGCTCGTATTAGTCATTGGGCATGACAGAATATGATTAATAAGCTTTCTTTCATTGTAAAGAATTCAATATTCCGGAACCAGGATTGATGTTTGCACTGTTATATGCCAACTTTGTTTGTTTTTTCATCTTTGGATTTCTCCTTTGCATTATGACATAACATCACCTTCTACCTTTTGAACCATATTCTTATGTCAGCCACCCAGCCAAATGATAGAACATTACCCTTATCATTTTCTTTAGCATACATCCGACATTCTAAGCAAAATGTGGAAATGTTCAACGTTTGCAATGAAAGTATGTACTCTTTGTAATGATGCTGATTGATATTCCTCAACTGTCTCTACAGTAACATTTTCAAAATCTTTCCAATTTCGTTTCATGCATTGAGTGGGATAGTGTCACCCCATACTTCTATAAGACCTGGATTACAGTGGAATAGTGCCACCCAAATTTTACTCCTTAAAGTACAACTTCATCACTATGGCATTAAATAATATTAATTCACTTGCCATCCATGAGTACCGATTTGGCTGTTCTCTAACATATAATAACTTTTCAAACTAGTGAAGTATCAAGTCCAATTACCTGTGACAAGAACATCACTGTCAAGATATGTAAAACTTTGCACACATTATATAGGTTCTCCCTTACAAGGTAAAATAGGGTTTTAGTGAGGTCATACAGTCTTCACTACCACATTAAATCCGAATCTACTACTTTCACGATACGCTTTAAAACTCCAACTTAGCATCACATACTCTAAATATCATGTGAAAAAGAACTACATCTTCATATAAAAGCAATAATTTAGGTTAATGCATAAGCTTTGATTTTTCATCTTTTGCAACCAATGTTTAATCCAAAAAACGTCAGTGAGAGTGGACACATTTGCCTGAACCTGGTGTTACTCAAGAAGTATTCCAAAAATCCATGATCAGTTTTTTATTGACGTTTAGCTTCTTCAATACAACTGTGCAATGCCTACTTTATATTTTAACAGCATTTCAATCTTCTCTGAAGTCAACTTTCTTCCATAATTACTCTGTAGTATCACCAAATTATCCACTATGGTGTGTGTTTTGGTTGAAAGCTTTGCTTGTCCAAGTGCTCATTTATTTTGGCTTCAGCCCACGGACTTATCTTTATTATGGTGGTATACAGTAGAAAATTTTACCCTGTCATGATTTTGCAATGGTTTGACATTTTTAATTTATCTCCAACCTTTTTATAGCTTGATCAATGATACTCACTTTCAAATAGTGAGTACAGAGCCTTGTCCGTTTAAAGATTCCATTTGCCGTATTGATTAGTTCCTTCTCCAATATTTACACATGTCTCAATAGGTATATGTCAATATTTGCAAGTATGGGAGTTATCGCAACGTCCACTTACATGGACCTTAAAATGCTCGTGTTCTACTTCAAAGACAGCCCCTTTCAATTGCTTCCAATTTAGACTGATACCTTCAGCTTTTTTGTCACACAAGTATTTCCCTTTTCCCTTCAACCCATTGTGTTTGTTGATAGCGTGTGAAATAGCATACTCTGTATATAAAGGGTTTAGGCACCATATAATTCTAAAGATTGAATCATTATAGAATGAATAAAACAGCATGTGGATAGAGATTGTTTCAGTACTGATTTGATTTTTCTTATGATGTATTAATGTGCAGTATCATCTCCTTCCATTCTTACAACTAAGGTAATAAGGTACAGTCAATAAATCTCTCAGTTTCCCATTATGTAAAAATATTATTGATTTATACATCAGTATCATCTCCTTCCATTCTTACAACTAAGGTAAGGTACAGTCAATAAATCTCTAAGTTTCCCACTATGTAAAAATATTATTGATAGGGATCCAGCTAAAATCCTAGTCTCTTTAACACCTAGCTTAAATCTGAACCTTCTAATTCCCATATAGTTTCCAAAAATCTAGGCTTGTGTGTTGTCATGTAATTACTATTATTCCTAGGTAGAGAAAAAATGCGCTTAGAATAATTCTATTTTATGCAGATGTCTTCCTAATGTGAAGCTCTCTCTCTAACCTGAAATTAGTTTTTGTGATCGTTTGAAATCTCAAACATTCACATAACTTGCTTCAAAGACATACCTTTGGTTCTATTTCCATCAGCCATCGTTCAAGCCGTTGTGTTCGGGAAAGAAGAGCTGATTCCACCACCTGTGCATATTTTCATCAAATAGTGCTCACCCATCATAGCCATTGTGTTCGGGAATAAAAAATATGCCACAGAACACCATTACCTCTAGTTCAAAAGGCATTGTTGGGACACCAGGATTTGACTCAGGCTTCAGTCGCTGAAGTAGAATTTCTAAGAAAGCTGCAGCCCCTATACTGCATTGAAGTATAAGAAATTAACTGGTAATGTTGCGAGCATTTGGCACAGTGACCATTGAAACAGAACAGACGTTGGTACTAAGCAGAAGGGGCAAAGGGAATGGATATCAGTCATGCAAATGCCATGAAAAAAGAGGGTCTAATTTTAACAAAATTCCTGGTGCCTAGAACATTAAGGCCCTTCTAAAAGCGCACATTGGAGGTTAAAACGGAGGTGTTTCTATTCTTCTTCATCAATTCATCCCAAATAAATCAAGAGAGCCCAGATCAACAGAATTTCTTCTTAAATTTCACATGGCCATATGCAAAGAGGCTTTAAACTTTACCTTTTATGGTCAAAAATAAGGACATTTTCTGGTGTCCCAATTGCACGTAGAGAACCTAGGTTCAATAAAATAGCTTGATCTCGAACCTGGCACATAGAAGAATTCAACAACATTTTGTTCCAACTATAACGAGTAAGATTATAGAAGATACCCAAAGCCTATAAAGAGAAGAAAAACGTACTAGTAGGGCTGGTGCTGAGTTAGTAATCCATAAAGAAGGATCAACACTCCTGATGTCCCGAAGTCTCAATCCTGCGAAATGGAGTAGCTTGCTTGGTTATTGATATATACAGGTATTCCAAATGATGACAGAAACAAAATCTTCTAAATGATTGGCAATGGCATGGTACACAAGTCCAGTCTCGAAATATTGACATCTTTCAGAAAAAATCTCCAGGGGATATTTTCCGCATCTCCTCTATTCTTCAGTATTCAGTCATTTAATAAGATATGAAACTTGCAAAGGGAACCAATGAGATGGTTGAACACAATGAGCCAAATATTGTCGTTCAAACAAGAATAAATATATTGGGGCTGTTCAGCATAGCATGCAAATGGAAATGATTTCAGATCACTTAAACTAGTCATTTACTTCCACAAGGCTTCCTGGTATTTATTGCTGCCGAAATTGATAGATATTTCATTTTCTTCAATCCATTAAGTTTAAAAAGTCATTAAGCTGCGTTAATTGAGCATCTAGTGATTGAAGATGCATCTGGTTTATGTTGTGGCAACACAAATTAACATTAATCCACCCAAATCGACTGGATCCCAAATAGTTTGTTTATCAAGTATTTTCCTGGCCTGGTTCAGTGAGCAAGTATGAATTATTGGAAAAAACAGGAAGTTTATGGTCGAAACATGAAGACTTACCACTACTTTTCAGCAATTGCCGTCGGCTAATACTTTTTGTGAAAACAGCACCACCAGGCTTTACTTCCAAAACCTGCCAACAATTGCATCACGATTTTGTCGAAATGAAAGAATCAGGTCAATTGGTAAGGGAAATTATGGTAAATAAGGCATCACAAACAGAATTGGTCAATGCTTATATTTTGTATAGACCAGTATAAGTAAATCCTCCCATAATTTGGTTGAATTTTGCTAGTTATCAATCAGATCAATAAAGTGACATGTCCTACGTTGGAAACTGCATGAATACTACCATTGACACATCATCTAGAATCTATGATAGTATAAAATTTTCATTGCCCTTTCCATGGATTTCTTCTAATACTATGATGAATGGCCCTAATGGCTTGGTGAGAACCAAGCCATTAGGGCCATTAATAATTTCTCTGTCAGCGGACCTTCTAAGTCAGTTGCAACTCCATTCAGGTAATTAAACGGAATTTGTGCTTGGGGTTGAGCTGCATAATTCATGGATGAAGCATCTGCATAATACATTTATTGTGCGCCAGATATGATCAAAACATAAAAGCATCACTCGCCGCACGGTAGACTTCTATCATAATACTAAATTTTCGTATGACGTAATTACATGCTCTCTGTTTCTTCAATTGTTATTAGGTAAGATCTATACCTCTGGGTAATGGCTATAGCCAAGTATTATTCTGAAAAATCTTTATGGATGTGTATTATGCCTATCTGTCATCCATATATACTCAATCGCATTCTTCCTTCTATGTCCATGATTGCAAAACCCTCAGATTGTATCTCTCTGAACTCCTCGATGCAGCTGGAAGTAATTCAAAATTACTAGCATTGACCCAGAATGCTACGGAGCTTTAATCCTTGTTTCCATGTCCACAACTACAAAATTATGGGATATCTCTTTGTTGGAATCCAAGAATCTCCAAAATACTAGCCTAACTAGAAGACTATGGAGTTTTTATCCCGGTTTCTATGTCCATAGCTGCAAAACCCTCAGATTTGCCCTTTGCTGGAAATTGAGAAATTCTGTTGACGAGAAGGTTATGGAGTTTCAATCATTGCTTCAATGTCCATAATTGTGGAGCTATAGATCTCTTTTTTTGGAATTGAAGCGATTCCATGTTACCAACATTAACTAGAAGACTATTGAGCTTTTCGACATCAATCAAAAGAAAACTCACAATTTGTTCCTTAATTTACAAAGATATATATGCACAAGGATTCATTACGTACCAGTAGGTATTTACCTCATAGATCGGCTCCTTCAAGGGAATCACTGAATCAAACGAAGAATAACTAGAAGGAGAGGAAGGAGAAGAAATATCATTGCTTTTCTCATACACTTCCATCTTGAATCCAGAATGAATCGTTTGTTGTTCCCCTTCCTCTGCAACGAGATCTTCTCCATCATAAACCTGTTCATTTTTGCCATATATTTGAGCTGAGGTTAAGTCTCTCTGAAGAAAATCTCCATCTTCATTCCTATCCTCGGCTGTTTCAAGCCACAGGCTTTGCGTTTCTTTCTGGAATGTTCCCAGACCTTCTGCAATCAGCTCTTTCGAGCTTCCGTTTTCTTCTCTGCTGATCGATGAGGATGGTGATGAGGAGGAGGACGAGAATGACGACGATGATGGTGACGATGTTACGGATTCATCTGTGGAGCTATGGCAGGAAACGCTTCTCCTTTCACGAGGAGCAGAAGCGTGGAAAAAATCGAAAAAAAGATAGACGGGAGCAGCTGTACCCTTGTTCTGGGAGGGAGACGGGCCGCTCTTCATTGTGCGGCTCCCGTGAGAGTGGAAGCAAGATTTCGGAGAGAATCCCGCGGTTTTCTTCGTGGTGCGGCGGTGAGGAGGAGCCGAGATGCCATGGAAGCCACGGCGAAGGGCAGGCGGTGTCCTGCACCATGAGAGCTCCATCTCTGGTGAGCAGAGAGGCGATGGGGAGGGAGAGGTCATGACGGAACGGAGGGAAGACGAAGAGGAACGGAGGGAGGAGGAGGGGGAGGGGGAAGATCGATCAAGAGAAGGTAGTACGGGCATGGACATGGAAGAGGATTACGATGCAGCGAAAGGCAGGGAGAGAGGCTGGCGATGGTGTCGAGGACGAGGACGAGGACGAGGACGAGGAGCTCGAGGGAGAAATCGCCATAGCTATGGCCACATTCCTTCTGAGAACTGAAGACTGAATGAAGACTGAAGACTGAGACAAGAAGAAAGAAGAAGGGAAAGGGAGAAGGCAGATGTGCATAATTGTGCCTATTGTTTCTCTTATTTACAAAAATGTCCCCATCCCCATCACTTCAAACTATGTATATATCAAGACCAATCAATTATGTTTAGTGTCAAAACCATAATCTTCTGTAGAAGAAGAAGATTCAGAATCAGAAGAAGAAGAAGAAGAAGAAGAAGAAGAATCAGATTCAGGATTGTTTCCCGAGAGTCTGATAATCGAATGCTCGTCGCTATGTTGTTACATGCATTGCCCTTCTTGAATCGGAGAAGAAGATGAGGCGATGCTGGAGAAGAAGATCGGAGGGAAGAGAGTGGATTATTAACGGGTGATTAACTGCACCAACCACCCCCGGGCGAAGAAGGATCGAAGCCGAATCCAAAATACACAAAATGTCTACCTTGGATTAGACCTTGGAAGCTGACAGGTACGGATCCGATAATAGAAGCATTGGCTTCACAGCAGCGTCTCATGATGTCGTCATGAAATGTGATTGCTAGTCTATGTTATATAGGTCAATCTCTAGAGATCTAGGTATATGTTCACACATGTCCATAGGTTTGTCCCAATTGTAAGATATCTCGTTTCTCACTTATCTTACCCTTAAAATTATTCAAACTAATCTTATGAATTGGTTCCTAAAGTTATGCCCATGACATGTGGTGTGATAGCAGATGGCGATAGCAATTCACACAGCCTTCCTTCTCGAAGAGCGAGAGACTCCATTCTCTAGAGGCATGACAGCGGCTAGCCTCTGCGAATTCGGTACAAGATATGTTGAGCATCGAGTCGCGTTGCTCTTGTCGTCAAACTCCCGAATCCTTTTCTTTTGTAGGAAACATGATTTCCCTTATCTTCAAGTCCATCTCATTCGGACCATGAAAAGTCCGAAATTCGATTCTCGTGATTAGCTTGGGCCCATCCTGTAGATTCGAATCTTGTCTCATCGAAATGTCTGAATCTCTACATTAGTAAGTAGTTGTAAAGTGAGTGATGCTTGTCTCCCACCAGATCTTCATTGTATATTTTGCATGTCTTTCTACTTTGCATGCAGCTCAACACCATAGGGGCAATTTCAATGCCAGCTCTCATCTGTGTTATTTTAGGCTATGTTAGACTTCAGACTCGTTATCGGTTTATTCAGTACGATTAACAAATGTTCTTTTATTGCATCGAATCCATGCTCAATGTTGATGCATGGGTTTCTTTTGTTCCTCCGTTTCACATTTGTAAAATCTGTTGGACTTATTGTCAGATCATTACCATTTGCAAGTGTTGTATCCAGTTTGTGAAATGTGAAAACATGTAAATCGAGCTCCAACTATATGTGTCGTGGTGGAACCATTGGGGTTGTGAACGACCACGAGATGAGTTTCTCGATGTAACAGGAGCGATTCATGTTCTTGCCATCGACAACATCACAGCTAACAAAGATCAGAGCATTGGAAATTATGCTAGCATTGATAACTTTCATGGAAAATATTGACCTCATTAAACACTCAAAATGCGGAAGCTCACTCTGTAGATGAACAAATTCATCGCTGACGTTTCGAGTCACAATCTCCATCATCCACGGACCACCATCATATCGTCATCTTTGCTTGCTATAACTCATCCACCACCACCATCATCACCATCGTCATCATCACCACCACCATCATCATCATCGTCATTGGAATTGTCGCCATCGTCATCATCGCTTATCATTCTTCGCCACCACCATCATCATCGAGATGCATCATCACATGCAATCATCATCATCTTCGTTCCCATTGGTTATTCCTGATCCTCACCGTTTGTTGTTGTCGCCTACAATGGCCCACATCTCAGCATGCCCTGTGTCATGGGTCCACAACCTCCGTCATCTATAACCTTGCCACCCTTGCCATCATCACCATTCGACCACCATCATCATTCGTCGTCACCGTGCTACCATCATCACCATTAGTCGTTCTCATGTTAATCACTACTATCATCCACCATCATCATCATCACCAATCAATCATTCATGGTTGCCGTCGCAAGCATCATCATCATTCATAACCAATGTCATCGTCAGGATTTGGCATCGTAGATCATGATCATCACTACCACCACCACTACCAGCAGCAACACCACCATCATCAGATCCACTACAACCATCATCATCATGATGTCAACAGCCATCATCATCACCACTGCCATCATCAACATCACCACCGCCATCGTCAGCATCACCACCGCCATAATCAACATCACGACCGCCATCATCAACATCACCACCGCCATCATCACCATCACCACCATCACCATCATCACCACCACCATCACCATCACCACCACCACCATCATCGACATCACGCTTCTACCCATGGCCATCACGAGGGTACACCATTTGCACCATTACATCATCATGGGTACATCATCACAGCAGATCATTACCATCACCGGGAAGATCACCATAATCATCATCACCGCCACCACCATCATCACCATCACCACCGCCATCATCATCAGCAGCAGCACCACCATCACCATCACCACCATCATCACAATCAACAACACCATCATCATCATCATTATCATCATCATCACCACCACCATCATCACCACCACCACCACCATCACCATCATCATCACCACCATCATCACCATCACCACCATCATCACCATCACCACCATCATCACCATCACCATCACCACCATCATCACCATCACCACCATCATCACCATCAACAACAACAACAACAACAACATCTTCATCATCATCATCACCACCACCATCGCCATCATCATCTCACCATCACCACCATCACCATCGTCGACATCACGCGTCCATTACATCATCATCCATCATCACACCGTCACCATGGAAGACGAAGAGCAGAAGAAGAAGAAGAAGAAGAAGAAGAAGAAGAAGAAACGAGCGAAGAGGAAGAGGTTTCACTGCAGTTGCGATCAGCGGAGCGTAGAATCTGTTGTCGATCAGATAGCAGGAAAGAAGAGCTACCGGCGACCAGGATGATGATGCACCGTCGTCATCATCGCCGGCTACTTGCAGGGTTTCTGCACAGAAGCTCGCCATCCGCGGGGTAACGATTCTCCATTTCCTTCGATCTTTCCGTTATACGTTCTTCCGCATCATCGTCATCCTCCTCCTCCTTGCATTCTTTGTTCGCATCCTTCTCGCATTCGTTCATCATTCCTTCCTTCCTACTGCTTAGCAATGCTAGCTTCTCTCTACCAGGTGTGCTCCATCTTCTTTTCTCCATCGCCTTATTCAAGAACATAATCAAAGCTTCTACTCCCACCTCAATGTCAGGTGATGTCTCCCTCAGTTAAGATTTTGGAGTGCTCATTTTCCTCGCTTTTATTGTCGCAAACTAACTATTTCTTTTTTGTTTTCTGCTTGCAGCCGAGAAGCTTCTGGTCTTTCCTTCGCCACACTCGATCCTGATAAAATCTCAGGATCTCAACGTGCAGAGATATACAATCTAGGTGAAAGGAAGAAGGAACTCGCTCACTCTTCCTTTTCTTCTTTTGCATACATGCATGCATGCAAACATTCATTCACGTGATTTCATCATGTTCTAACGGGAAATCTTAAGTTCATCTGTTAGTACCCCCTTCGTTTACTCTCAGAGCACAGGAAAGAGTTCTTATAGTTTCGTTCTCCCTGTCTTTGCTTGATATGTTTTTAGTACAAGGCAAATGGGCAGGTGCTTCAAAATTTATCGACATAGTTGATCCTTTGAATGGCCATCCTTTTCTGAAGATTCCTGACACGAATGATTCTGAACTGAAGGTATGGTAGTACATATATGTATAATAATAGAAACATGTGCAGCCACGGAACTTAGAGCTTGTTCGTGCAAACTGAGCCCGAGTGTTCTGAAACCTGAGTTTGAGTGTTCGGATGCATTGGATAGACAGAAAAACATAAAATTTAGTCGAAACAACATTGTATTTAGTAAACCTAACTTTAAGTGTTAGATTTCAGTAGATAGGTAGAAACGCATTAGATTTAATCGGAATAACATCATAATCAATGAAACTAAACGTGTGCAAGGTGTTCTGTAACATAAAATTGAGTGTTGAAATGCATTATAGACAGAAATGGAAGATTTAATTGCAAAAACACCATAATCACCGAAATTGAATGTAAATGAGATATTCTGGAACCTGAATTTAAGCACTGTAATGTGCTAGATAGACTTGAAGAACAGAAGGTTTAATCGCAACAAAGCCATAATTAATGATGGGGCATTCCAAAATTTTAATTTTGAGTATTGGAATGCATCAGATAAACAAAAGATCAGAAGATTATCTGGTAATAGCAGAATTGACATCCAAACCCTCAATTTAAGTGTGAATAAGGACCTTAAATATCGTCTTCCTATATTTCATTGAGGAACCATTAAATCAGAACCATCATCATGGAGATCAAGTTTCCAAAACATGATTGAAACAATATCTTGAATGTGTGAACTGTTTCTGCATGATTTTAAATTTCCAGCACAGCAAGTTTAGAAACATGATTGAAACAATATCTTCAACGTCTGAACTGTTTCTACTTTTACATGGTTTTAAATTAGGCTTGAATGTTTTTTGAGTTTGTTATTGACTGAAACTAGTAGATGGTTTAGGAACACCTCTGTCATATGACTGCTGCAAGTGAATGTAAAAGGTGCACAAAGCTCAGATTGCCATATCTACATAGTATGCCATGAGAATATTTTGACTAACATCTTTAACATTCCGTACTCTGAAATGAGACAAGTAATTGTTGTGATGCATTCATTGATATTATGAATATCTTAACAAATTACTGTGTGCAAGTAGCTGAATTTTTCGCATTAGTACTTTTGCAAATGACTTGGATCTTTAATGTCCTTTGGCTGTGTTTGAAACGTGATCATTGACATAGTCACATTTTGGATATTGCTTGTATTTAGTAAACTAATGAAATATATTTCTGTTGTCTTCTCCTTGTAGGTAGGATATTCTGATGTTCTATGATATGATACCTGATTTGTTCTTTGTGTCTTTTGCAGCCTTTCATTGAGAGTTCAAGGTCATGCCCAAAGTCCGGACTTCATAATCCATTTAGAAATTCTGAAAGGTAAGATCTTTTAAGTTGCCTCATCATTGTTGTAGAAGTTTTAGGGTTTAGGGTTAAGGTCATGACCGTGTTTGACAATTAGTAAGGTTATTCCCAGATGCAGCTTTTTTTATGAGCTATATTGATTTCTGAAGTTCCTCTCTCATCTTCATTTCTTTACAGATACCTTTTATATGGTGATGTTTCAGCAAAGGCAGCCTATGCTTTGAAGCAGCCTGAGGCATATTTTCTTTCTCTTCGATTATGGTCCAATATTACAATCATGTATCTATGTGGTTGATGATGTTGTATTTGCAGGTTGAGACTTTCTTTGCAAGATTAATTCAACGTGTTTCTCCGAAGAGTTTTCCTCAAGCTGTTGGTGAAGTTAGTGTGACACAAAAATTTCTGGAGAACTTTTCTGGAGATCAAGTATGGTGGTGGATGATGGTTTTCTGGTTGATCAATATGTTCAGTCATGGAACACCATTTTTTAGTTGTGGCCCTGATGAAGTTCTGAAATGATGTAGTTTCTTCTTATGTTTTTGCAAGGTCCGTTTTCTAGCACGATCTTTTGCTGTGCCTGGCAATCATTTAGGTCAGCAGAGTAATGGGTACCGTTGGCCTTATGGTCCTGTAAGTGTGATTCTCCTTTTCCATGGTCAAGTTTGCAGCTGATCTCTGGAGAAGTAAACATAATATCATCTTAGAAAGTGCTGAAAAGATACCACAATGCCTACTATTTTGGGTTTATGTCTGTTTTGACCCCTAGATACATATTAACAGAATACAATATCATGAATTTGAACAAAAGAATCACGACTTAGATGTTAAATATTTTCTCAAACAGAGAACCTATGGTAAATGTCTGGCACGAAGGTGAAAGTAAGAATCATGGCTTAGATATTATTGAGTTTTTTAAACATGTCTCTGAAAGTGCAGGGCAGGGTAAATCCTAGTTTTTTCATATATGTATAGATTTTTGCTAGTCAGTAGATTATTAATATCTCTACACTGGAAGCTCTATGGCTCAGATTTAATGAGGATGTACGTAATGTAATAGATAAGAAAGTGTCTGCTATAGACAAGTTTTGCTTAAAATAGAGTTTCCTGGAAATAAGCTCAACGCCTCTTTTGTTGTTTAAATACTACTCTTCTAGGCAACATCTTAATTCTTAAAGCTAGTTCACATGACTTAAAAGAAGGAAAGAGGTCGTGAGGACTTCATCTCCAAGAAAAAGAAAGAAAGACAGGATTTTCGGAATTTACATACTTTTACTATCTGCGAGGAAAAATTCCTTCTTACTATTATGGCCATCAAATGTTGTCTCATTCTTTTGCGTTTATGAAATTCGTGAACTTAATGAATAATACTTTTGCAGGTGGCTATTATTACACCCTTCAATTTCCCCCTTGAGATCCCTGTTTTGCAACTTCTTGGTGCTCTCTACATGGGAAACAAACCTTTACTTAAAGTTGATAGTAAGGTGTGCCATTTTGTTTTTTCTCAATGAACATCTTTTGGGTTAGTCATTGTCAATTTTCTTTTGGTAAAGAAAATATCCTTTCTGGACTTTGAGAAAAAAGCATGCATGCATGGCAGCACAGTAATTTGACACTGATAATCTAGATAATTGTTGGAATGAGAATATGTTTTAGTAATTGTTGTATTCAAAATTTACCATCTTAGTTGTCAGAAAATGTTATAGTATTATTCCCTGGAGAAATTCAGTGGAAGCCTGTGTATGAATGTATAATTTTGGTTCCAAATTTCCTGTAAGAGTCGACCTCCACATATTTACAAATGAGTCCGGACAGTTATTATATATTATTAGAAACATAGATCTTGACTCTAGTAAGTGAATAAACCTGTTTCCTCACTTTGTTTCTTTATCACTTTCCTAATTGATTATCAAACTGTTGCTGGGAAATAGAGCAGTCAACGGGACATTGAGCCTTAGACCTTAAACTTTAGATTGGTTTCACGAATACTACAGTCGGAAATGCAGGTCTCATCAAAACATTTTAGTTCCGGTTGAGTTTTAAAATGTCATCAAGGAGTTTTATGTTGTTGTTTGACTGAGTTTAATGTATTATGAGTCATGACATTGTCATAATTCTGCAATTTTATTTTGTTCTGAGTTCAACTTTCCATAACTTGCTGTGCCTCTAAAAAGATATGAGCTGTGCACCTTTGAACGATAACATCAGAGGTGATAGAAAACTGGATGGGTAGTTTCTAAGCTGAAAGCTTGTTCACTGCAGGTCAGTGTTGTGATGGAACAAATGTTGCGACTTCTCCATGAGTGTGGGATGCCGCATAATGATGTGGATTTCTTGAATTGTGATGGTGTAACAATGAACAAGTTTTTGTTGGAGGTAACTATTTATTTAGTATTTAATATGAAAGGGGCTTCCTGTTTATTAATTGCATAAAGCATAACTGGGACTCATATCAATGTTGTCAGTCTGGATCATGTGCTGTGTATGTTTTGCAACGCCACCATTTTCGAGAAAGCTGAATGATACTTCATGATCTCTTAGATCATAATTCTAAGATTTTTCCATGCAAATGAACAATGTGTAAATACTCGTGTTTTGGTGTCTTTGGATCATAGTTCTAAGATTTAGTCATGTGAATGAACAATGTATAAATACTAGTGTTTTGGTGTCTTTGATTACCAGGATTCAATTTTTGTCTTTGTATGTATGCTTGCTTAGTGCATTATAAAGGTAGAATGAATGTGACACTAAGTAAATTTTCGTTAAAATACATGTGATAGAATATAGGCCACTATGAAAAAAGGGAACAATGTCAATTGCATGGCTGTATTTCTCAAACTTTTTAAAATAGGGATATTAGTTGTCACAAAGTGCTCAATAATTCAACATTCAAAACCTTACTGGTGAGAAGGGAGGAGGCGACAATGTCTTATGAAAAAAGCTAGAACCTGAAGAAACTAGGACATTATCAATTACAGGGTTGCATTTTCACAATATGGACATAGTTTTTCACAAAGTTTCCAATAATTTAACAGTCAAAAGCTTGCATTGCACTAAGTGAGGAATAAAGTACATACTAATGTTTCTAACGAGGCCATAATGTCCTGCAAAGGAACTAAAAAATTGTCATCTACGTAAAAACATTTTTAAAACAGGGATCAAACGTGCATTTAGGGAGAAAGAAAGTACATATTAATGTTTTTATGGAGCCCACAATATCCTATGCTTCAAATCTGTTATCAAGTGATTTCAGCTTTTTGGCACATCTTCTTGTAGAGAAAATTGTGCTCATTTTAAATCATCTATCATTTTTGTTTGTCAATACATCTTGTGCTTGTTGCTACATTTTTTAACATAATAGTGGCATGATTAATGTCCTAATTTTCAATGTAAAAACTCCAATGCAGGCAAAACAGAAAATGACATTGTTTACTGGAAGTTCCCGAGTAGCCGAGAAGCTTGCCCAAGATCTGAAAGGACGCCTGAAACTAGAAGATGCTGGTTTTGATTGGAAGATTCTTGGGCCAGATGTCAGAGATGTAAGGTTTTTCCTTGAGTCCTCTAGCTCGGGGATGGGACTCTTTCTTGTAATTTTGTTTCTTCAGGATAGCTTGCAGCCACAATGCATTATTAACCTCAGTTATTTTTGTTATTTCGACTAGAAGTTGCTTCTCCTTAGTACATGATAATAAATGACATATGACCTACACTGAGGGTTTCGTATTGCTTGTCCTCCAGTACAATTAGACTCTATGCGTTAGATAATTGATTCCTAGCTTCAGTTTTACTTCTTGGTCAATGCCATTAGCAGTTACTTTAGTCAGTACATGTTGTCCTTTTACATGTTATATTCTTAAACAAGGTACATTTTAGGTTTGGATGCTAAGTGAGCCTAATGTGAACTAATTAGCATTGTGTCAGCTGGCTTTGAGCATAGAAAACTTCCTATTTTCTGTCCGTTATTGTTACTCTGGAGTTGTTCATCCATCAAGCCTGTTTCTGTGAACTATCTTACAGTGTGAGAGACCCCTGTGGGTACAACTTTGAGTCGAAGGCAGAGATGCACTTTTTCTTTGAAATGTCTACCATCATTCATGTTATGCTATTGTGGTGTCTACTTCCTGGTAGTATGTGCTTAATGAAAGTGTGGCATGAGCCATGTGCATGTCTCTTGATAAATCATTGTTGGTTTGATACCAGAGTTGGTTTTATCCATTTAACTCGAGTGTATAATTTTCAATCTTTCAGGAAGATTATGTTGCTTGGGTCTGTGATCAGGATGCATATGCTTGTAGTGGCCAAAAGTGCTCAGCGCAATCCATTCTCTTCATGCATAAGGTAAATCCATGCTCAAATGAAGTCTAACAATCTGAATCAGATCAGTGACAAAACGGGAACATTTGTGAATGCTATGAACTCTAGTGCTTTTTTAACTTCAGAATTGGGGTACAAACTTTCTCTCAAAACTTAACGCACTTGCTAAGCGTAGGAAGCTTGAAGATCTAACAGTTGGACCAGTCCTCACGGTATGTGTTGGAATTCCTTGATTTTGTAAAATAAATTGTGTAACAGTTTGAAGTGATCATTTCTATGTACTGAATAAAATTCTTCGTACAAAGTAATGTTGCTTCCGAATTGCATCTAATCAAGATAAGTAAACATATATTCTGTTTGAATGCGCATATTTAGATGCTTATATATGTGAGCAGAAAATTAACTTTTCGTGAAATAATAACTCTAACATGCTCGAGGTAGTTCATGCAAAATTAGTTTATTTATTTTGTCAATGATGAACTTTTCTGCTATGTAAGTGGTTGAGCAAGAGTTGTGCAGGAAAGCTTGATTTGAACATTTAGACATTTGGTCTCATCTTCTAGGTGACAACAGAACAAATCTTAGACCATGTCAACAGGCTTTTGCAAATTCCTGGTGCAAGGTTGCTCTTCGGAGGAAAGCCACTAGAGAATCACAGCATCCCGAAAGTGTATGGTGCAGTAGAACCTACTGCAGTGTTTGTACCCCTCCCAGAGATACTGAAAAATGAATATTTTGGCCTGGTCACAACCGAAATATTTGGTCCCTTCCAAGTAGGTGGAGATGCATATGCAATGGATTATTGTGAGCCGTTCTTGAAGAATTCATAGCCATCTTTGTGTACACAGGTTGTGACAGAATATACAACCGATGAATTGCCACTTGTTCTGGACGCTTGTGAAAGGATGGAGGCACACTTAACAGCAGCCATCGTTTCGCATGATTCTCATTTCATACAGGTATGGACCCCCTTCTTGTGACAAGATTGTTGCAAACTAGAACTTGCATTTTTTATGGCATTATCCATCTATACTTCAATACTCTTTCAGGAGGTTCTTGGAAGAACGATCAATGGAACAACGTATGTGGGGATTAGGGCACGCACAACGGGGGCCCCACAAAATCATTGGTATGTCATCGAACCGCAGCTATTGCTGTCTGAATCGTGTTACTGTGGATTATCGATAGTCTGCTGAAATCGTACTATCGTGGATCTTATAAATTGTAGACTTGAGTATATGACATTGATTGTTCGTTCATTCGATTACAGGTTTGGACCAGCTGGTGATCCGAGGGCCGCAGGAATCGGCACTCCGGAGGCCATAAAGCTTGTTTGGTCTTGTCATCGAGAAGTGATTCACGACGTGGGCCCTATATCGCAATCTTGGTCATTACCTCCACCGTCGTAAATCCGAATGTTCCTTGAAAGTTTGTTCCTAGCCCCTTAAAAAAGAAAACATCCTACAAGAATAATCAACCACCTCGTGCAGATGTATTCCGCAACATACTTGTGCTGGTAATTGCCATCTCCTTGTGTTTAATTACAAGATGCGGTGGGTCTTCTAGAAGAGTTTTCGTTGTGTTTCCTCGAGCTTCTAATGGTTTATTATCCCCTAATCTAAGAGAAGGCAACTTTCTTGCTTCCATCCACAAAACTTCGAATACGCACTTCTTCTGTACGATGATGAACAAGCGATGAACGAGTAATCAGTCCACTTTCAGACTGCTTTTGGAAAGCGAACGATTTCACGTTTGGTATCAAGCAAGAATGCTCGAGTGCTAAGCTTGCCTGTCATAACCCAACATCTTCGAGTCGAGATTTTCTACCATATCAAGCTTGGATACGGTGCTTATTTGTTGCAATCTTTCCTCTCCTTTGTCGAATTTGCATCTGGAAAACTGTCGAAAAATGCATAACAAATTTGTTAATTACATTTTCAACGTCTACTGAAATTAGAAATGACAGAGTAATGCTTGTTTCTACAATTACTTCTTAATCCCTTCTCGCTAACCGATTCTATCCTTCTCTTAATAATTGCTTCCATCTATCTCTTCTCACGTTCTTCGATTCTTAATCTTCCTACTATTGTTTCCTAACCGTTGCCTACTTCGTATTACTGCATACTAATCGATTCTCTTACTTATATTCGATCGGTACTAACTGTTGCCTACCTCGTACAACTGCTTACTAATCAATTCTCCTACTATATTCGGTTGATACTAACTGCTGCCTGCTTCGTACTACTGTTGCTTACGAATCGATTCGCTTACTATATTTGATTGATACTAGCCGTTGCCTACTTCGTACTGCTGCTTATTAATCGATTCGCGTACTATATTCGATTGATGGGTGTCAAGTAATTTTAGAATCTGATTCAGTTGGTGTTAATCAATCAATTGGGCGTTTGAATTCTCGTTAGTCTGTAATTTCTGATTTTAGTAGGCGTTGAAATGTAATTAATAAATTGTTAGGCGTTTTTTTCCCCTTATTTCGAATGCAATTCGTCAGATCGAAGACGACGACCCTAACCCTAACCCTAACCCTAACCCTAACCCTAACCCTAATTCTCCCCACGGCTTCTTCCAACGAAACCCTAGCTGAGGCGGCCAACCAGATTCAACAGGTATGCTTGCCCTCCCTCTCTCCATGTTCTCCCTGAACGCTTCATCTTGGCCCTCTGAACTGAAGCTGCACCGGCGCTTCCTCAAAACTCTGATTGAGGCGGTCCTTCTCATCCTCAGGTATGCTTGCTCTTCTCTCTCAATGCTCTTCCTGAAAGGCTTCGTTTTGGTCTCGGAAGGGAAAACAACGCCCGCCGTTAGGGTTTTCTGGGAGGTTGAAGATTTTGATGACGCATCATCGCCTTCCTCTTTCAGAATATGGAGGCTCTTTCTGCTCCTCCCCGCCTCCACCTTCTTCTACTGCAGAGAAACATGCTCTTTGGCAGCCCCGTGCTTTGGCTTGCACACCAATGCATGCATCGTGTGGAACCGTGAGAAGCGGAAAGTCTCGACCTGGTGGAATCCGTGACTATTCTGATCCTTTTCCTTTGGGTAAGAGCAATCAGACAGTTCGCAATATCTCGAGTTCCGCTCTAAAAGAGAACAAGTTGCCCGGAGATTTTGCCAAACGCTGGACGGAGAAGAGAGAAGAAGGCTTTCAGGGATTTCCCGGATTTAATCAGCAAGAAAGGAGACAGTGTACTGCAGCATGAGGATTCTGAACGTGAAGAGGGGATGACGAAGAAACCAAATGCTGATGTAGTGAGGTGTACAGCGTCACTCAGTAAGGAGTTAATTGACCTCAAAACAGGTGAAAATGTCGGAGAAAAAGGTAATAAAGGAAAAAAAGCAGTTAGGGATTTCCCATGTTCAGCAATTGTAGTAGAGAGCAAACAAAACACTATAGGTGATACAGGCAGTCAGATTGTATCCCACAGAATGGAAGTATATGAAGTTTATGCAGCTCTAGAGTCACAGGAAAAAGGTGAAGATGGTGCAAAAGAAGCTCAAATCGATGTAAAAATTCAAATTAATGAGAAGGAGAAGGCGATAGAGAGCGATTTTCCATTAATTCCCTAGGATCAACAAGGGAAAAAAGCTGTTCGTGATTTCTCTACCATTCTCAAGGAAAAGCAAGAGAAAAGAGCTGTTCGTGATTTCCCTGTGAGCTATACTTTGTGAGGGATTTATCAATATTAAAACAGCTGAAAATGTAGGAAAAGAAGCTAAGAAAGTGAAAACAGCATTTAGGGATGCAGTAAGCAGCATACAACTGTTGCAGATAGAGGATGATGCTGAAGGAGCAACAGTTGTTGACAAACAGGGGAAGGAGATTGAAAGCGTGGTAACTTTTCAGCGGTGCAAGAAAATTCAAAGCAAAGTATGCAATCAGGGATCTTCCTGATATTGGGCAAATACCATTTTCTTTGCTTGGAAAAGAGAATCTGACAAAGGATTGGGATAGCAAGCAAGGCGATCTTCTGTTCAGATGAAGAAGCACAACCAATAGATGCTGAGACTCCTAGAAAAACAGAAATGTTGATTGTGGATAGCTGACAATCTGATAACACCGGGAAGAAGAAGAAGAAGAGAGTATTTAAGGAACCAGAGTTTGTTGATGGCATCAGGAAAGTGCCTCATCTCAGGTCAGATAATGAACCATTGAATGAAATAGAGTCGGATAATGTGTGACAGTCACCATCTATTTCGTATTATGCATTCCTCTTGCCTTTGTTCTACTGGTTGGAGGCATTCAAGGCTTTTTCCATTAGAAACAATGGTATCTAAGCTGCTGAAAGATGCACTCTTGGAATCGAGCAGCATGGTTTGGTTCATGCCCATGGAAACTGTCTGAGATGAGAATTCAAAACTGCTGTGGACATGTCCGTGGATTGGATACCAAGTTTCAAGGTTATACAGATGTAAAATTCCAGAGCGAACATTAATTCTTTGAAGGGAGAATGCCATATCTAGTCTTGAGCATGCTTGTTTTGATGATGATGCTTGGCAACAAAAGAATTGTATAGTTTCATTCTCGTTGAATCTTTACGACCCATACATCTTCGATGCGATAATGATAAAGCAGAGTCGAATGATGCCAAAAAAGGATTATGCAAAAGGATGCATGCCTGACACAGGCGGAGAAACCTGTTCGAGCTTGTCTCAATCTTCTGCTTCTACGGCACCCGACGGTTACTTCTTAAGGTAGCTCTTGATTGTTACTTTCGGAGGTTTTCAGAATTCCAAAAGGATCGATGCCAAGCCTTGATCGAGAGACGCTTCTTTCAAGGCACTGATTTGGCCTTTGCTTTGATTATCTGTTGAAAGAACATACATTAATGTGCTTCAGAAATGCGAGTATTAGGTCGATCGTATCACTGCTCTTCCATGATCGAGGCGCAATAACATCGAGAACATATATGCTTTGCAATGCATGAGAACCACTGCAGATCTGACACAAACAAAAAAAAAAACACTTGGAAATACACACTCATGAGTCTGATTCCACAAAAAACACTTGGAAATGCACACTCATGAGTCTGATTCCACCTGGTTTGGCGAAAGATAGTTACGTATACATGCATGCATAGGGATGTGCATGTTGGAGGAGCTTTCTATGTATGTATGTATGTATGCATGCATGTGAGGTGTGCCTGACGGGTTATGCATGTATGCGATGCATCGGCATGTATGATGCGCGTGTGAGCATGACAGCCATCCGACGATAGCTATGCATGCATACATGCATGTGTTGACGATGCAGATGGAGCATGCATGCATTTATAATGATGTATGCATGCATGTTGAAGGAGCTTTCTATGTATGCATGCATGCATGCATGCGAGGCATGCTTAAGGGGCTATGTATGTATGCGGTGCTTGACATGTATGATGCGCGTGTGAGCATGGCAGCCATGCGACGATGGTTTGCATGCATACATGCATGTGTTGACGATGCAGATGGAGCATGCATGCATGCATAACGATGTATGCATGCATGCTGAAGGAGCTTTCTATGTATGTATGTGTGCGATGCATCGGCATGTATGATGCACGTGTGAGCATGGCAGCCATGCGACGATAGCTATGCATGCATACATGCATGTGTTGGCGATGCAGATGGAGCATGCATGCATGTAAAATGATGTATGCATGCATGTTGAAGGAGCTTTCTATGTATGTATGTGTGCATGCGATGCATCGACATGTATGAGGCACGTGTAAGCATGGCAATGCATGCATACATGCATGTGTTAGCGATGCAGATGGAGCATGCATGCATGTAAAATGATGTATGCATGCATGTTGAAGGAGCTTTCTATGTATGTATGTGTGCATGCGATGCATCGACATGTATGAGGCACGTGTAAGCATGGCAATGCATGCATACATGCATGTGTTAGCGATGCAGATGGAGCATGCATGCATGCGTAACGATGTATGCATGCATGCTGAAGGAGCTTTCTATGTATGTATGTGTTCATGCATGCATCGACATGCATGATGCACGTGTGAGCATGGCAGGCATCTGATGACGATAGTCATGCATACAGTCCATGCATGTGCAGCGATGCAGAGGCATGCTGAACGGTGCATGTGCGACATGCACATGCAGCCACGGCATGGCACGCATGCATGCGCGCATATGTACTCATGCGCCTTCAGATGGATGTCATGCGTGTGGGCATGCATGTGTGTGCATACGCATGCATGCATGCATGTGCATGTTGATGTGGGCACTGTGCAGGCGATGGCGATGGCGATGGCGATGGCGAGAGAAGCAACGCAGATGCGGACTCAACCCTAACCCTAACCCTAATCGGAGCTTTCTCTGCCATCGCCATCTCCTTTTGGGTCTCCTCCTGCTCTTCCCCCGCCCTTCATCATCGCCTGCGTATTCAAAACCTGCAGGAAGCGCCTCTCTGCTGCTGCTGCTGCTGAGTATCTTCAGCAACCTCGCTCTGGGCTCCTCTTCTCTGCAGAACCTTCCGAGATTTGGACTTTCTCCTCAGAGGTAATCTCCGTCACAACCCGCGCACAGACACACAGACACACGGACGGAAGATCTGTTTGGTCTTCCCGAGAAGGGAGCCCATCCATCCCGATTGGAGACATGGAGGAAGATCAGGGCGAAGTGAAAATCTTTCAGAGAAGGGAGAAGAGGAAAGAAGAAGACAGGGCGTTTCTTCCTCCTCTCCCTGCTGCTGCTGCTGCTGCTGCTGCTCCTGCTCCTGCTGCTCCTTCCTTCTATTCGAGCAGGCCGAGCTCAAATGCGAAGATATGGAGAGATCCAGATGCTGTTGAAAAGAGCCTCGGCAGAGATGCAGGAAGCCCCGAGCACCACGAGAGGATGAAGAAGATGAAGGACTTGTCGGAGAAGCCTGATAGGCCATGGAAAGACGGAGAGTATAATCACCCTCAGCAGCAGCTGAAGGAACCAGTCCCTTGGAAAGAGAAGGAAGATTATCATTCTCATCCTAAGAATCCTCATCAGAAGGAGAAAGGCCACTTCATGTCGAGAGCAGATCCTCATACATGGAAAGACAGGGGTTTTGAAGAGAAGAATCCGGTAAACAGAGATAGAGAGGAAAGAGGCCACGAGAATAGCAATCGAAGTAATGGTAGCAAGGATCAAGATACTAGCAGAGGCTATGGTGGTGAAGATGGTAGAGTTCATGTGAAAGGGAGACGAAGCTTCGAATCGAGAGACAGCTATTCTAGGCCTCGAAGTATACATGGTTTTGGTGAAGAGAAACCTCATGGAGGGCAGAGGAGCAGTCCTGCTTCATATGATCACGAGAACCCGATGGATAGTGTTCATCAAATTGAGAACACATCTGCAGGGTTCAGTCAGAGTAGCTATCAAGAAAGCAGGGGAGGAGATGAGCAGTTGCCCCTCACAAAGCTGAAGCTGAAGATGGGTGGGCTCCCACAGAATTCTCATTTGGATGCAAGAAAGCGATCTGAAGGTGAAGATCGAGTGAAGCCCAAGGTTAAGAAACGCTCAACACTGTCATTGGAGCCTAACAAGAGAAGACAACGCCTTATACTCCAGGTTTTTTTTTATTTTTCAACAAAAGCTTTTCTTTCGTATTCTGTTGAAAGTGCTCGTTTCGATTGTTATCCCCTTCCTTAGCTGTAAATTAGGATTCCCTTGGTTCATGTGAACATTGATTGTAATGCTGTTCTTTTCTTCCTTAACATCGATTGGAAGCCGTTTTTTCTTCCTCAACACTGGTTGGAAGCTGTTTTGTCTTCCGTACTACTGATTGAAAGCTGTTTATCCTTCCTCAACTCTTGTTCCAAACTGTTTCTCCTTCCTGGACACCAATTCAGAGCTCTTTTATCTTCCTGCATACCGATTTGGAGCTTTTCTTTCTTCCTTACCACTAGTTTGGAACTGTTCTGTTTTTTCTTCCTTAGCTGGAAATATACCCTCCCCCCCACCCCTTCGGCTATCTAAATGCTGGCTGCCTCTCATTCTACATTTATGGAAATGCTAAAATTTCTTTCAATAATCTTTTGGCGCAGGATTGTTCGGATGAAGACATTGATGCTCCTGATGTGCCTCAGAGACTAAGGAAACATGTTCATACCTCCGAGGAAGATGGGTTTCTGGCTTATCTTGCTGATGAGCCAAGCTATCGCAGAATTCCTGGAGGGAGTAATTTTAGTGGGACTCAGAATCTGACAGGAATCCGGAAGAGCTCGAGAGTACCGAAGAAACGTGTCTTTGATGGAGATGATGACATCGAAGCTGAACCCAAGAAGAGGAGAAGGAAGAAGGTTGAGATCGATTCAGAGGAGGATCTCTATCGTATAGAAGATGAGGACATGGATCAAGATATGGCCGATGAGGAGATGATGGACACTGCTGCCGAAGGAGGGAAAGTAAAGGCGAAGAGGAGAAAGAAGAGCTTAGAGGGGGACCTATATATTAGAGGACCAGATTCCTTCAAGGGTGGAGATTCTCCTGATACGAGAGTCACTGCTGGGATTCCGTTGACTGCAAGGCAGAGGGCACTACAGTCGAGTAAAGAAGGTATTGCCGATATTGGAGCAAGCTTAGTTGAGTTTCCAGAAGGGTTGACCTTGGCGGCTCCGAAGAGTAAGATCCTTCTGTGCTTTTTCTTGTCTCTCTTGAGAGCTGATGATACATAAGCTGGGAAGCTTGGAACACTTGATTTGACCTGTAATGTCTTTTTTGTTCGCAGAGGTCAAAGATAGCCTTACGGCTGCGGAACGGCAGGTGAAGAAGGAAGAAGCTGCTCTTAAGAGGAAACAACAAGTAGAAAAGGCTGCTAAAGAACAACAGGTAGTTTCTAGCTCTTAACAATGAAGGGAAGAACTTACGAAAATGCAAACCTTCAGCTCAGTTTGTTATGTTGTTAACGAAATGAATTTAATAAGTTTTCTATGGTTAATGATCAGTTAGTAATGGTATTAATATGGCTTAAAGCAAATCTTTGGCCTAAAGCTCTCTTTTTAGCTGAGATGATTTATTCATTGAGCAGTGTTTTTGGCATGATTCTTTCATAGAGTGGAGTTTTTCGGTGGGATACGTGAATTGATTAAGTGGATAATATCAATTAAAGTTACTAAGACGACCTGTTAGGATCAATATAACAATCAGAAGTATTTAATGCATTTTACTAGAGTGGATGTGTAAGCATTTTAAAAGATAGGTAGCATACATATTCTATGCTAAGAATCTACAACAAAGGGTATATTTGCATTTTTGTATGTATTTCTTTTCCTGTTGAACTGAACGAAATCTTTCCTTGTACCCACCAGGCTTCTGCAATGCAGAAAGTTCTGAACCAAGATTCTCAACGTAAGAAGCGTGAAGGCAAGCGTCAGAAGCAAAGAGAAGAGTTAGAGCAGGTAAAAATTATCCCTTCCAGTGCTATATTTTTTTTCTCAATGTGATCAAAGTAACTTCATCTGAGTTTACTTTTTACGCTCTTGTTAACATCAGAAAATTTGGATGAAATAGTCACATCTGGATGTTTCCAAACGTGGTTGTTGAAAACTCAGTTACTAGTATACTTAACATAGATGTGATTGTGCTTCTATTATGTCAGGAAAAGAAAGCTGCAGAGCTGGCACCTGCCACTAACAGCATCAGATGGGTGATAGGGGCAAATGGCACAGTGGTTTCTTTCTCACAAGACCTCGAATTGCCCATGATCTTCTCTGGTCCAGTAAGGTAAGCATCTCTTTTTAACTTCACCTTAAAAAGCCTACGTTAGTGATAAGCTATTTTGCTTCATCAACTCTAGAACCATGGGCATGAATTCTTATGACCTCACATCTTTGCTCCACCATATATCCCTCCAAAACTACTTGCCATGTTTCGTGTATCTATCCGATGATCTGATGGTCTCCGAAACTGTTTTGACTGCCAGTCTGGCCTCTGCTGCAATTGGAGTTCTGATTTTCTTCCACACTTCTTTGTTGCACTATATATCAACACCCCGTCTCTCTCAGTTCAGTGGTCTTTAGTATTATAGTTCAAAGCTTTAGAGAACCCAAGTGCAAATTAGAAATTTTTTTATCTTAAGTTCGGTTTTGGACTTGACCCCTGTTTTATGGTGCAAAATTAAAATTTTTAGAGAACCCAAGCTCGATTTTGGATTCAACCCCTGTTTTATTTATGGTACAAAATTAAAAGTTTTAGAGAACCAAAGGGTGGATCCCTGGTCCTATATATAGTACATAATCCATATGCACTTCATCATATTTATTATGTATCTATCTGGTATATAAGAGAATATTGTCCTTGATTATCTCTGTCAATTTTGATCTGTCTCCCTCCTGCTTGCACAACCGCCTTTGGATTGTGAAACTGAAAGAGTTTTTTCTTTTTTGCCTTGCAGCTACCCTCAAGAAAGAGAACAATGTGCGGGGCCTTCTTGTACCAATAAATACAAGTACAGGGATTCCAAGACGCTCATTCCTCTCTGTAGTCTTCAATGCTACAGAGCGGTTCAGAAACCATCAACCGAAGCTGCTTTGGCCAACTGAAAGGCATCTCCAGAAGTTCTGCTTGCCTACAACGAGGAATCGCTATTGATAATTCAATTGCTCATCGTTTCGCTCGTACCATGTACATTATCCAATTGTTCTCTCACCAAAATAGCTGATACCAGAATGTGCCTTACAGAAGATGATGTATAACAGGCTGTGTGGTGGCGATCCTTATTATGGATTTTGGGAACGGATGCTTCCAATTCTTTGGGTTGTATAATTTCTAAATGAGGGGCATTGGCAGCTATCAGTCTTGCTATTTGTTGCCTTTGTGTCAATGCTACTCGCTTATCGTGATCCAGATATTTCTTGTTATGTATGTATATGCAGTATATGCACACGGATTTGGATTGAGCAAAAGCAGGAAATGGAATGTGGAGCCGTATTGATTAACTGCAGATGGATTGGCTAACTTCTTTCTGAGGCCAAAGCCGAGCGATTCTTATGGTAGCAAGTGGTTTGTGTGAGGGATATCTATGGGGGGAAAGGAACAGAAAATCTGATGCTCTTTGTATTGGTTTGTCTGATCATTGCAGGGAAGAGTTTCGGATTGTGCCTCGTGCTGAAATCCCATGGAGACAAAGGAAAATACTGAATAGATGTAGTTTTAGTCAGCAAGGCCTTATTTTGGTGGATGCATTTCTGCAGAGAACCTGGAATTCCGCTCACATTTTGCCTTAATGTTTCTCTGTAAGAACGTTCAGATGGATCGATTTTGCACTGGTTTGAGCTTTGCTATGGAGCTGGAGCTTCTGTTCTTGGTGCAGTTTGAGAGATGAAATCAGTCTTCAATGCCCTCCGCTACCACAGACAGTATGCTACAAGATTTGGGTACTTTGCAAAAGCATGGAAAGCATGGAAGGATCGCTAACCTGATCTACACCTTTTGGATCTGATGAGCCTATCATCGACGATGCAAATTTCATCATTTGGGTGCTTCAATCCGTGCTCCATTTCTACCTAACCATCTCTTCGGTTGCAGGCCCTCCATGGTTCTGGTGATGGAAGTACAGATCCGAAGCTTTGGGGCAGATCCAGTTTCTTGGGGTTTTTCCGGTTTGTCAAGGTCGGAAGGGTTTCCGGCATTCGAGCTCTTAGGGTTTCGAGGTTTCTCGGGTTTCTAGGGTTTCGAGCTTCCCACTTTCTAGGGTTTGCAGAGTTTCGAGCTATGCCTTCATGCCCACCATTCATGGCGCATGGGATTTGAATCTGAAGAAGAAGAAGAAGAAGAAGAAGAAGGAAGAAGGAAGGAGGAGGAGGAAGACGAAGAAGAAGCCTCCATGGTGTCTGTGCTTCTCCAATCTAGGGTTTTTGCATCCCAGCGATTCCACCTGCTCCTTTGCTTCGCCATCGCCGCTTCCCTCCTTCTCTACTCATCCTTCCACATCCGTCGTCACCTCCCCTCGTTCCAGCCCCTGCCCCACGACCATCGCCCGAGCGCCGCCCAGACGAATCCTGTCATCACCTCCGATCATGATAAGGATGATCGCAAGCCCCCTGATCGCCATAGCGATTTCAGCTTCATCATCAAGCTCCTGACCTTCGATCGCCTCAGATCTCTGGGCAGATGCCTCGATTCTCTCGCTGCTGCAGATTATGCAGGGCATAACGTTGCTCTACATATCTTCATCGACCATTTCCCTATCTCAGATGAGGAGGCTTCGATCCATGGGAAACAGAAAGGAGATGTTTCATCATCCTCATCTTCCTTGATAAATGGAAAGCTGAAGCAAGCCCACGAAATTCTTCAGTATGTTGACAGATTCATCTGGCCTTATGGGCCCAAGCAAATACACTACCGATCACAAAATGCAGGCCTTCAAGGTCAATGGTTAGAAGCATGGTGGCCGGCTTCTGATAATGAGTTTGCTTTTGTCGTAGAAGATGATATGATCTTATCCCCTCTCTATTTCAAGTATCTCGAAAGGATAATTCGAGCTTATAATCTTGACAAATTCAACTACGATCCTTCCATCTATGGAATCTCTCTGCAACGTCCTCGGTTCGTACCTGGTAAGAATTCCTACGCGAGATCGGTGCTGTCTTTTGTTTTATTTTGAATGGAACTGAATTCGTGTGGGAAAGTGAATATTGATTTTGTATGTTTATTGCGTAAAATTGTTCGTAATCGTGGGAATTCCTGGAAAAAAAAGTTCTTACAAATTTGGAGAATTTCGGTTTGGATTCTTCCGTTCATCCATGGAATGATTTGGCAAAGTCCAGGAAATACAAACAATTTTACTTTAATTTTGTTTGAGGGGAGCCTCTTTGATTTTCTTCACTAATTAAAAGGCCAAGTTGTCATACTTAATTTATTAACTAGTAAGAGTTTTGTGAGTTTCATGCTTAATGGACAAAGTAATTGGGATTCTCTGAAGCAAGTGCTAATTTCTCATGTAATCTAGTAGAAAGTTGGGAAATCCTAATGGTTTCCATCATGAAGTGATCATGATTCGGGATCATTCGATTGAGAAAGGATGATGGCAAATTCAGTATAAATGCCATCACAGCAGAGGGTTGAGCATCTTGGAACATGCATGATTCTGTTGACAAATGGGCCCCTAGGGCTCTCAATCTTGATGCAAAGATTTAGGGTTTAAGGTTTAAGGTTTATGGTTAAGCATGGTTGTTGGATGGCTGAATTACATGGATCTATTGGGAGCCAGGTTCTCTCTTCTATATTTCAATCAGATCAAATTCCTATAAATGCCATAAATTGATGAGAAATCATTAAGCTATGGAGGGTCATTTGCTTCTTCTTCCTCAAATCCAAGGCTCTAATGCTAGAATGTGGCGACTACTAAGAAAGTTCATTCCAAATTAGTGGGCTACAGACAGTCTAGTTGATCATGTGTGGCAAGCCCGCCCTTCATTGTCACAGACGAATGTATTTTTTTGGAGAATTGTTGATTAATCTTCAATTATCTAAACATTGTACCCAATTACAAATGGATAGTAGCACAAATCTGCTTCTATATCAGTTGGTTGGCACATGAATAGTGGTTAATATTCTTTGATTTTGGCATTTGTAGGCCAACATGGTAACTCATTGTGCATTTGTTGTCAAATATGGCCAACTGGACAAAGCAAGAATCTGTATTTGTGCCAATTGGTTAGAACATGATGCATTGTTAATAACCTTTAAATTTCTGTATTGTAGGCAAGCATGGTAACCAATTACAAGTGGACAATAGCACTACTCTATTTCTGTACCAATTGGTTGGAACTTGGGGACAGCTTTTGTTTCCAAGACCGTGGAAGGAGTTTCGCTTATGGTATGATACTCATAAAAGTAAGAATTTGAAGCCTTTTCTGGAGGGTATGGTGACAACTGGATGGTACCGACGATCCAAGGAAAAGATATGGACACCTTGGTTTATCAAATTTGTACAGAGTAAGGGCTATTTCAATCTGTATACTCACTTCGTCAACGAACAGGCTTTGAGTGTTTCACATAGAGATATAGGTGTGAATACCAGAAAAGAAGCTGGTCCAGATTCGAATTTGATTGACAATGAAAGCTCACTGGGGATGATGTCATGGGAAATGAAACCAGCAAAGAGTTTGAAGCGGTACAATTACTGCTTTCAGGAGGTGATGCAGTGGAGGTTAGTAAAGAAGATTCAGGACATGTACAAAGTTGCTCCATCTCTTCACATCAATGATACGATCATCGTTGTGAACGCCATTGGCTATCCAGAGATCATGATTAGAAACTGGTTCTGCCAGTTTAGTAAGTTCGGTGTTCGGAACTATCTTATACTTTTGGAGGACCCCATGCTTGAGAAAGATCTTATGGTTAGGGGTCATGCTGTTATGCATCTTGATCTGAATGAGTTTGGGTCAGATAAGCAGCTAATTGATGGGCGCCTAAACTACGATATAGCTGGCAAAAGGAACTTTATCATTGCCCAAGCAATCATGTGGATCTTGCAGGCTGGTTACAATGCTTGGATTACAAGTGTTGATACACTATGGATGGCTAATCCATTACCTCGGATAAGTGTTGCGGATACTGACATGCTCGGCTTTGCTGACGGGAAAGGAATCTCTACAGAGCTTTTCTATACCCGAAGGTCGAAAGAAACTCTATCCTTCTGGAGTAGTCTGTACACTGATGGTGGTCTGCATCTGCAGAATGGGTCTTTTGGACAAATTTTGGCAACAAGAGCCCTCGTTTTCAGATCACTATCTGCAGGTCTTATGATGGACGTATTGACGTATGACAAAGTTCATGCTGATGACGCCGAATCACAACCCGCATTGCATTATAGCAAAGCTCATGCTGATGATGCTGAATCGCACCCTACATTGCTCACTGGTATCCAAGACAGTGATACATGTGTCGATCGATTGAAGTCATTTGGGTTTTGGATGCTAGATGACGAGCTTTCGTGTACTGGAGTGTATTGTTAATGCAAATTCATGCACACAGTCTTTTGTATTTTATGGAGTTGCTGAACAAAGCTGTATTGCCTTTTTCTGAGTGTGGCGATTACTATTGCTCATGCGGGGGAAGCATTTTTCGCGATGGCTGAGCTTGGCCCTTGATCTGTTTGAAGGATAGAAGCTATGGCTGAGTTCAGAGGAAATCTAGCAATATTGTAACCATGAAGTTGGTAACATACTTGGAGCTGATCAGGGTTGAGAGAGATTAATGATGAAATGGAACAATGTGGTCTATGTATTCAGATTTCAGGGCAAGCTCCCATAGCCATCCCGATTCCTGAAAACAAGAAAACTTGGGGAATTTGAAACGAAAGAACGCGGATCGAGCACTGATAAGGTATATGCAGGAAGTGACGGAAAGCTTGAAATTTTGCATGCAAAGTTGGCGGAGCCGAAGAGCTCGGTATCGATGCATCTGCAAATCGAGTGGGGTGATCGTGATTCAAGTCTCGGATGACGGAGTCGATCAGGATGGACGAGTGCATCACGAAAATCGAACTAGGTGACCGAAATGCTTTTTGATTTTGTGAAACTGACCCAGTTTTTGCTTTTGTGTCAGTTTATTATCGTTTAGATTCGTAACACTCTTACGTCGTTTGCTGTTTCTGGTTGTGTCAGGCAAGGATTACGCCACGGGAGTGATCATCACATTTGGAGCTGCGAGGAATATGCTGAAATGTCTGATCTTAAGTCTGACTCCTAGCAGCGAAATTGAAAATTGAATTTGGAAGAGGAAGATTAATGAAGGAACAAATTCCGAGTTCGATGCAATGGCGCTCCATATCAAGCAAGCTGCAAAAGGTTTGCAAAGAAGACCTGAAGAACTATTCAACTCCTTTTGCTACGAATCGTTACTGATGTACTCGTCCATTTGCTTCGATCCGGATGCTCTCACGAAGGAACTCGTGAAACTGCATATAATTTGAGTCAAAGACTTTTAAGAGCATCTCGAGGTTTATAGTTTAATCACCTCTGCTTGACGATTTGTGGAAAAAACCGGTATGTCTTTAATTATGCCCATTCGAAACCGAGCAGATTCGTCTGGAATTTAATAAAACGGGCACGAATCATTAGCGACTCTCATTTCAGCAGTTTTCCTATCTTGAATCGGTTACAAGACGGATCGATAATAGAAAGGTTGTGAAAAGGTTGCCCCAGACCCTCTACTGCGCTGGAAATGCGCATCAAAATCCTTACTTGCACAAGTGTCTGCAGATTAATAATATTAGCAGACATTGGGACAATTATCCATGGAATGATTGGTTTGCATAAAGTCATGGTATGTCGTAAGCGTAATGGAGAAGAGATGCTGCAAATGAAGTTGCAAAGGAAGGATTAAACCATCAATTAGCAGTAGATAATCAAATTTGCCGTGTCTATCCCTCCCGCACCCAGATAGATGTTGTTCTTCCTGAAAACGGATATTCGATTGATCCATCCATCTATCCAAAATGCGCTAATTAAAAATCCCCCTTCGATTCATACTGAAGAATCCGCTTGCGTGCTCGCCAATCTGTCCAAAAACACGATACCTGAATCCAAATTTGTTCAAGACCGAATCTATCTATAACATGAGAATTAGATCGACTTCTCTCTCTGCCCCTCTCATCCCGGAACTACATCTTGTTTATCCGATTCCCGATCAAAGCCTATCTATCCAATCTCCTCATTCCGGAGCAAACCTGTCATTTCCAGATCGAAGCTGATCGATCGATCTACGTACCTCTTTGATCCAGCTCAGAAATCGATCCATCTCCCCAGTCCCCAATCCAAATCAAAGCTTCCCGTCTCTCCAATCCTGGATCGAATCGATCTCTCTCTCTCTCCAATCCTGGATCGAATCGATCTCTCTCTCTCCAATCCTGGATCGAATCGATCTCTCTCTCCAAATCCCAGATCGAATCGATCTCTCTCTCTCCAATCCTGAAATCGAATCGATCTCTCTCTCCAAATCCAGATCGTATCTGACTACCTCCTCCCCCCCATCCAATCCACATCAAACCTCTCTCCATCTCCGATTGATCTACACACAAGATCGAATCCACCTGCCTTACGTCGCTCCGGCCAGAAACCGAATCCATCGATCTGTCCGCTCCGAATCGCGATCGATGCACCGATCGATCCCCTCGTCCGTCTCGCATCGAGAACGCGAATAATCATATAATCAATCGATCCACCGCTCCCAGATTGTTTTCCCCAGATTTTTCTTCCCTCTTTCAGTTTCAGCTGGTGCTCCTTCTGGCTTTTCTCTGCGTTTTTCCGCCCACTCATAACATCATTTTTTCCCTCCCATTCCAATTCCTCTTCTTTTCTTTTGTTTTCCTCCTTCGTTTCTTCCGTCCACGCTCCAGCTCGACGGCAACCCTAGCAGCGACGAACAGCTCGATCGATCGACAGACAAGACAGACAGAGTGGCGGTCATGGTCCCCTGATCTCTTCCTTCTCCGTCTCCTCCTCCTCCTCCTCCATCTCCTCCTCCTTCTCCATCCCTGGAGACAAGACAAGAAAGGGAAGAGCGAGCGAGAAAGATAGAAGGCGGGCGGGGCTGGGCTGGGGTTCAGCGGAGCGGAGGGGAGTGGAGTGGAGTGGAGTGGAGTGGAGTGCCGGGGCATTTGCAACGGCTGAATCATGGATCCCGCTCTCCTCGACTGCCGATCCGCTCTCCGCAACTTCCTCTTCTTCCTGCCTTTCTTCTTCGGCCTCTTCCTGCTCGGAACCATCAAAGGTGAGTTCCGCCGCTCCCACACACACACACACGCACTCTCTCTCTCTCTCTCTCTCTCTCCTTGTTATCCTCTTTCTTGCGTGGGATCCTTCTACGGCGTACATGCTTTGTCATGGTTTCCTCCTCTCCAAAATCCGTTCTTTTTCTTGAGAGATTTTTGCTACGTCGATGATGCCGTGTTAGCACCACTAATCCTTAGGAAGCGAGATAGATAGATAGATAGAGAGACAGGCAGTTACTCTACGCTGCTTCTTATCACGAGGATGTGTACTGATTCTATGTCTTCACATGATCCAGTCTAGGAATTTGTATAACCTTTTGTAGCGATGGGAGTACCATGCATAACAGATGAGGGATAACAAACGCACAGATACAACAAAAGGCAGAAAGAAAAAAAGGAAGCAGCAAAAGAAGAAAATAGGGAAAGTGGGACATTGATATCGATGAAGACCCTAATTTCGTCATCGATATCCACCCGTTCCTTGTAATTGACACTTATGTGGACCACCTCGGGACTTGTCTAGATCTTATACTTCATCTCACCAGTTCCATGCGATGCGCAATCTTCTTTGTCATTCCAAGCAGTATGATTTCAATCCGTAGCTACGGAGCAAGCAGAAAAGGCTAGAAAAGCTTGGCTGAATGAGTGGAACAAGGCGGAGGGGAACGGACAAGAAGTAGAAGAAGAATATGATGATGAAAATCAAGATCAATGTCAAAATGAGGATAAAGTCGATCAAGATCAAAATCAAAATTTAACAGATGCAATAGAAAATGAACAGAAAAGACAGGAAATGGAAAGGTATTACAGGATAGGAGGGAAAGTTAGTTCGAAGAGAAAGGAAAAACGGGGAGAGAAGGCTAGGAAACTTAAGAAAAATAGGACAAAACCAAAGATGCAGGTTAAGTAAAATTTTTGTGGGCACCTTTTGCTGAATTGGAATCTTCAGGTGTAATCACATATCTTGGATTGATCAATGTGCAAATTAAGCGACTCTGTTCTGCAAGCTTGTGAGTCTGCCTATGGTTATGCTGGCCATAATGAACCGAAATACATTTTTCTATTGTGTCATGCAATGTCTTAGCATGATTTTTGGTGTTTCAAGCAGCATTTAGCATAGAATGAAATCTGCTGCTTGTGGATCTTATTATTGCCCCTCTTGTCGGTTTCATTGCAGGGGATTTGTGTTTCAAGCAGCATCAATATAAGCTGATATGTGTGTGTGTGTGTATCATACTGTAGGATTTATTGTGTTGCCGTTCAGCATTGCAATATTAAGCATTGGAAACTCAATTGTGCTCATGGGATTGTGGCCTGCACAAGTTATTGGGACATATTATGGAATAGTAAGGTATATACCTCTTCACGAGTTTTTCTTAGGCTATCTGATTGGTCTTTGATAAGGCTGCTTTAAGTTACAATCTCAGAGTACATCTCCTGCTGTCTTCTTTATTCTATCTATCATCAATGGAAGAAGAGATCTTTTTTCTCATTGTTTGGTGTAAGATATACGAGAAATGGAAGAATCTGTGTTGTTTTCTGCAACAATATTCTTGATCGCTTTATTATTGTTGCATAGGAATATTTGACCGAATTTGGGTGTCTATATTTTCACAGGACGAAGAAGCTTGGGCCTGTATTGAAGATTGTATTGTGTCTCATCTTGCCTGTTCCGTTCTTCCTATTTCTGGTATTTGGAATTATTGGTAGTGTGCTTGTTGGCTCGGGATATGGATTTTTCACACCTTTAGTAGCAACTTTTGAGGCTGTTAGGGAAGGCCGACAGAACAAATTGTACCATTGTTTTATGGTATGCTATTGAGTCTCATGAATGTATTTGTTGCTATTAGTTGGGCAGGATTATAACCTTTGTAGATTTTTTTTTAAATTCACACGCCTCTCAAATTTCATAACTTATACTTACTTTATGTCGCTAACTTTCTGTAGCTGTATGCAGGATGGTGTTTGGGGTACTGTGAAAGGAAGTTGTACTGTAGTTCGAGACTTCACGGATTTCTGTTATCACTCCTATTTTTCATCACTGAAAGACTTCTGTAAGGATCCTACTCCGGATTTTCAACCATATGAGATCAAGTGAGTGGTTTTGCTTTAGTTGTTGACTCTAAGGCACGGGTGGATGCCAACTTATGGATATTGTATTAAAATACGAGACAGGGTGTTAGATCTTCCGGGATGCATTCTGGTTGGAGTGCTTGGTGTGTTGTTCGATGTACCATTCATTACTTTGATCGCAGTTGCCAAAAGCCCATATATGCTTCTCCGAGGATGGAGAAGATTGCTACAAGATCTTGTTGGCCGGGAAGGTCCTTTCCTGGAGACTGTGTGTGTGCCAGTTGCTGGTTTAGCTGTGTTATTGTGGCCGTTGGTAGTGGTGGTGGCTGTGGTATGTGCAGTACTCTCAAGCGTGTTCATTGGGCTATATGGAGCAGTGGTTGTGTATGAGGTACTTCTCCTTTTTAATGTCGTATGTGGTCTTGAAAATGCATCAATCCATTTCAGGGATAGTCAGACATCAATGTTTTAATTATGCTCTGCCTCTGCACTTCTTTCTCAAAAAATGTCAGTTGTTAAGTGAGCAAAGTTTCAGAAGCTAATATAAACCATGGTCATCCTTGGACTTTTGTATATGTTTTCTGCATTTTTATGGAAACGCTCTGATGGATTGGCATTCATTGAGCTAGAGATTGAATTCGACACTCTGATTTTTAATCACTCCTGCTCTACCTGATGGTGCTAATACCTTTTCCACATTTATTCAGGAAAGCTCCTTCAAATGTGGTTTAGCCTACATTGTGGCTGTAATTGCGCAGTTCGATGAATATACAAATGATCTAATATACATGCGAGAGGGGTCATGCTTTCCCAGGTGTGCTCATCCTAGTTCAAGGAAAATTGATGATTGGGATCATAGCTTGGATTGTTTTCAGCTGCAATTTTGGTTTATGAGCATTGCCTGTTTTTCTGACAGCCAGGCCTCACTATCGCAAAAACATTGTTCAGAGTACTGAAAGTTTTGCTGCCAAACCACCACCATGGCTATGGCCTGGTGAACCCACGGCATCACCTGTTCGAACCCCTAAAAGTACATCACCTGTTGATTCCCGGTCTGAATCAGAGGTGAGCAGTATGCAGTCTGGGACATATGCTAGGTCTCTCAAGCAAACATTGCAAGAGGTCAAAATGGTTCAGGTAATCTTTTTAACTCCTTGCAGGGGTTTCTGTATCAGATATTTTAGTTATGTATCTGACTAACTGAAGGTCTGTTATTGTTCAGAATAATATGTTGGTTAACCTTTGGGTTTTAAAGATGTAGAATATGTTTGTTGTACTGTATATACTTCTAGATATGGGACAACTTATTCAGAACATGCGAACATAATGGGAGAATACTTCTCCAAGAAGATGCCATCAAGGTTTTGGATCTGGAAGAATGGTTAAAATCAAGTAATAGTGGAAAAGCAAGAATTATTGCCGTAGGATTGCCAGCTTTTGCCCTTCTAACCAACTTGATTCGGTCAGGCAAAGCTGGAGTTTCTGGTCTGCTACTAGGTAAGTACGTTATTCCATTTTCAGTTGTTCGCTGTTGCCTTTTATCTTGTACATTTTCCTAAAATAACTCAATTCTTGTTATCTGGTGCTGTGCAGTTGATGATGTTGAAGTAACCATGGATAATCGCCCACAAGATCCACAAGATCGCATGCTTGACTGGTTTTTTGAGCCATTATTGGTGCTAAAAGAACAAATTCGAGCCGCAAAATTAAAGGAAAGCGAGGAATTATATTTGCTGAAATGGGTTCTCACAAGTGGTGACCCCGATAGAATGACTCAATGGCAAAATGGAGGTCTGCAACCTGATGATGAAGTAAGGAAAGGCGAAATACAGGCATGGAGCAGAAGGTAATCTCTATTGTTGTAAAGCTCCCAAAATAGCAGTGAAATGGAATATCTGTTCATAGACTTCATTTTAATAGATAAGTAAGATACTCCCAAATAAAAGTGAATGGTTCACAACATTTCATTCAAGTAGGGAGAGTGTGTGGTCGATGCATTTAATCTTAGTCCTATTATGTTGTTGATGTGAATCGGTTTAGACTAAATATTTGAAGTCCATGACTTTTGTCATTTTAGCTAGCTGCTGCTACATGTTCTTTATCTATTTATTTGTTGTGTATTGGAGTCTGAGGCTTCCTGTTCCTCTTGCATGGTCTATTTAAACTCTGAGAAAAATTTCTTCTTTCATTTATTTCCTCAGATCACCAACACTTGTCTGAACGCTCTAATTCCAAACTGAAAGTGATCATGTCTGAACCACCCACCATTTTTAATGAGGCAGTGGTAGTAACTATCTTAGCCAGTTAGAAGCCTGCATGATAGTATAAAGATATGGACTTTCCTTATCCAGCTTACTGCTCCTGAATGCAAGAAGATAGTAAATGATTATTACAGTTCGTTCACGTAAGGTTAACTAGTATAGAGGGATGTTGGAGCTAACTCTGTTGACGGTTTGAGGCCACTTTGCTGCTTATTTAGTTGTGCATCCATGTATTTGAGGATATGTGTAGAGTTCAATTGCCAGATGCATCCATACACACATACCACCCAGAAGCCTTTAAGGGGAAAAGAGAGATGGGAAAAGAACGTAGATTTAAAAGTGAAAAAGAAACTGATTGGTTCTGAGAATGAAAAGCTGCGTTGTTAATTTCAGAGTCCAAGGGATTGCAACATCTGTTTCAAGGCTTCCTACATTTAGAAGACGATATCAAAACGTGGTTAAAAACCTGATTGCACTGGCATATGATGGGAATCTACATTCTCCAATGGGCAAAAATAAAGGCAGTCCTTCAGAGACATCAACAGCAAGCTCTTGGCATGCTAAAGCCAATGCTGCTCGGTTTGTTGAAGTCACTTCACAAAAAGGAATATCTCCAGGGAAAAATGCTGGATCGAACTGGAAAGGTTACGCCACAATAGATGCGGATGAGAGAGTATGAAGGATAATATCTCAAGTTCATCTGTTCAAAATGGCGATGTTCTTGACATACAAGTTGTGTTCCGCATGAGCATGGAGAGACAAAATCCTGTTTGACGGTTTTTGATTATTGACGAGGAGCTGATGAATCACAGGTCGGTCTATTAGGTGGCAGATTCATTGCAAGCTGCTTTACACATGGCTTGTTGGAATGTTTGACGACCAAGTTTCTGGAGCTCAAGACAAGTCATTTGATGTATATCTCCTCCTTGTACAAGTACATTTATCAGCCTCTTAGGTACTTTTTCAATAGCCTTCTCTTTCTGGCCTTCAGATGATAAAAAAAAAAACCCAACTTCGCATCTTTTTGATCAGTTTGGGGATTTCAGAAGCGTGAGCATCATCATCAGATGGGCTGGTGTATAGACACACCCTGACTTTAGAAGAACCCATTTCCTCTCTTTTTGGTATGCTAACAAAAGGGTTATTCTTTCTGACAGAAGATTTGGTATTTGGCTTCATCTAGAGTTTGGGCCATGTTTTTCGAAGTGGGTAGCTTCTTAAGCTGCTATGGTTTGGAGGTTTCATCTTCCCCGTCTCCGGTTTTAACTGATTCTGTCATTCTTGCAAATCAGTCTTATCTGATGAACAATCTCTGATTCTGTCTCATTGCTAGAAGTTTTTTTGCAAACACAATCTTATTGGAAGAACAAACTGATCCCGTCTTTGCTGCAAGTTCTTGCAAACAGTCTTATCTGAACAATCTGAATTCTGTCATTACTACAAGTTCTTGCAAAAAAAACACAGCCTTGCTCAAAGAACAAACTGATCCTGTCTTTGCACATGAGGGTTGAAGATCAAAGATTTAGGGTTTCCAAGCCCCATCAAGAATAGGGTTTCCAAGCCCCATCAAGAATAGGGCTTCCAAGCTCGATCGAGGTCAGGGTTTCCTCGTCAGGCCTTCGTCGAATTGCCCGTTAGGGTTGCAGAGATTGCATGTCATGAAAGATTTAGGGTTTTCCAAGCCCGATCGAGATTTAGAGTTTCCTCGTCAAGCCTTTGTGGAATCGCCCGTCATGGTTGCAGCGATCATCTCATCTGTGTCATGAAAAGATTTAGGGTTTCCGAGAGCGATCGAGATTAGGGTTTCCTTGTTGTGAAATTGCCCATTAGGGTTGCATGATCATCTATGTCATCCAAGATTTAGGATTTCCAAGATTAGGGTTTCCGTTTGCTTTGTTGTATGTCATCAAAGATTTAGGGTTTCCAAGATTAGGGTTACCTTTTGCCTCGTTGTATGTCATCAAAGATTTAGGGTTTCAAAGGTTAGGGTTTCCTTTTGCTTTTTTGTATGTCATCAAAGATTTAGGGTTTCCAAGATTAGGGTTTCCTTTTGCTTCGTGTCATCAAAGATTTAGGGTTTCCAAGGTTAGGGTTTCCTTTTGCTTTGTTGTATGTCACCAAAGATTTAGGGTTTCCTTTTGCCTCGTTGTATGTCATCAAAGATTTAGGGTTTCCTTTTGCCTCGTTGTATGTCATCAAAGATTTAGGGTTTCCTTTTGCTTTGCTGTATGTCATCAAAGATTTAGGTTCATCAAAGATTTAGGTTTTCCAAGATTAGGGTTTCCTTTTGCTTTGCTGTATGTCATCGAAGATTTAGGGTTTCCAAGGTTAGGGTTTCCTTTGGCTTTGTTGTATGTCATCAAAGATTTAGGGTTTCCAAGATTAGGGTTTCCTTCTTCTTCTTCTTCTCCTTCGTCTTCTTCTTCTTCATCATCATCTTCTTCATGATCTTCTTCATCATCATCTTCTTCTTCTTCTTCTTTCTGATTTCCCTTCTCAGTCTTTGTACACCTCCCCGCCATGGACGATGCAAGCTCCGAGGAGCAGACCTATCTCTACTCGGACCTCGTCGACTCCGACCATCCCTCTTCTCCCCCTGCTGTCAAGCGCGCCTTCTGCGAGCGATGCAAGAAAGCACAGAGGATGTGC
>JBBBWG010015334.1:63287-82425 GCA_037176905.1 Azolla pinnata
CTGTACGTACGTACGTATGTACGTATGCATGTACGTATGTATGTATGTATGTGCGTGCGTACGTATGTATGTATGTACGTATTTCCGTATGTATGTGCGTGTGTATGTATGCATTTGTGTATGTGTGCGTATGCATGTATTTATGTACGCATGCGTGCGTGCATGTCTGGGATCGTATGTGTGCGTATGTATGTATGTATGCATTTGTGTATGTGCGCGTATGTATGTACGCATGCATGTGTGCATGTCTGGGATCGTATGTGTGCGTATGTATATATGTATGCATGCGTGTGCGTATGTATGTATGCATGCGTGTGCGTATGTCTCCGTTCGTATGTGTGCGCATGTATGCATGCATGCATTGTGTGTATGTATGTGCGCGTGTTTATGTATGCATGCATGCATGTGTGCGTGTTTATGTATGCATGTATGCAAGCGTGTGTGGTGCATGTATGCATGCGTGTATGTGTGTGTATGTGTGCATGTGTGTATCTATGTGTCTGTGTGTCTATGTATCTATGTATGTATCAATGTATGATGCGTCTGTATGTATGCTCGTGTGCATGTGTGACATGTAAGCTTCTGTGCATGTCATGTATGCATGCATGCATGCATGTGTGCATTGGTGCGTGTGTATGTATTTATGCTTGTGGTAATGTATGCTTGGGTATGTATGCATGCATGTGTGCATGCACATGTATGTATGTATGATGATTATGTGAGTGATGGCACCTGCCAATTTGGAAGTGTCCATATATCCACAGATACCTTCGAGTGCGATCAAAATATCGCCAACATTCGATCCGATTACACGATCGAAGGCTGAAGTTGTGCTTCTTCGAGCTTGGCGCATTAACGTTTTGTTCTTGCAGTCGTAACGTACAGATTCATTCAGATGGCTGCTTTAGTCAGCTTGGCCGATTTCGATAATTCGACAGCTTCAGTTGTTCCGTTGTCTATTAGATCTGATAGTTGGATAGATCTATTGTATACATTGGAACAACTTAAACTCACGCTATCCAAAAAGTTGGAGTTCAAAGCATCAAACTAATTGAGATACAGATAGAGTGTTTGACTCTGGATTCGAGATAATCTTCAAATATATATCGGGTGAATGTGAGAAGTGAAACCAACAAACAATGATGAGAGGTTCCTTGCAAAAAGCCCAAATCCAATTGCTTTTAACTAGAAGCATCAAACGAGCCCATTAAACTTCACAAAAATAGCCGAAAAACAAGCATATACATATCATCAGAATCAATCCTATCGACTCGTGTTTTTGTTGAAATTGCCAATGTTTTTGAAAGATCAAGCTCTTCGCTACAGAAGTCATGGGGTTGAATAATTGCAGTTACAGTCATTGTCTAGTAAGGTCGACATGTCATGATACCATGATCGCAGCGCTTTGTTCCACAAAGTTATTGACATATAACTTTGTGCTTTTAACTAGCAGGAAATTTTAAGAGGTTTTTCCAAGTCCAAGGCTTGAGATCACAAACACGCTTCTTCTACACTGCATTGTTCCATCAACAAATACATCAAACCTTAGTTCGTTCGATGGCTCAATGACTAGCCGATACAACTAGATTCCAAAAAGCACATTCCCAGAGCACCCCGGCCCATTATCGCTCGAGGCCCACGCGGATAAGCTCAATACATGTACCAAAACTATTACGGATCTATTAATGATGACTAATATTAGAGAATAGAATAAAAAGTGGAATTACACTCTATTATATCCGGAAAGCTAGGTGGTAACGACTTTTGAAAATGTGGTAGAGCCACCTACAAAAACTATAAAAGGAATTTGGGGTGAACTTATACATACAATTAAGGCTTGTTGGGATAGTATATAGGGAGACTCGGATAGGGTCTAAAATAATATCATGATTTCCATGCAGTATAGGATAGAGACTCGTTCTATTGTAGAGCAGGAGGTAAAGTAATATGTTATAATCAATCACTCCGATGACTTTTTCTTCCGCCAATAACGTAGTTGTATATATGAGTTATAGGGGTACAAGCTTAAAAAGCACAAATGGTAACAATAAAGTAAAAGAAAGAGAGAGGAAGAGAGAGAGAGAGTAGATAAAACATGCGCTCTAAGCAACTGTAATAAAATGTATGTAGCTAGTTGGCAAATGTTTTTATTTAACATTAAAGAGTGAATCTTTTTCAAAAGAAAAAAGAAAAGAAAGAAGAAGAATAGAGTAGAATGGATTAAGGGTGCTTGACTGCAAGCCAACCACCTCCGAGCGAAGGACTAAAGACGAATCCAGAATACCATCTGTATCTCAGATTACAAAATATCACCTTGGATTATACCTCGAAAGTTGACATGTACAGATCTAATGACAGAGAGCGTAAGCTCACTGAGAGAGTCTTTACAATGTCTCTGGGTGCTTTAACTATAACGAGAGGAAGTAGCTAGTATGCTTTATATAGACCAACTTCTAGGGCTCCTTGACCACTAGATGTGTTTCACACTTGCGCAATGACCATAAGAGTTTGTCTCAGTCCTAAGATGATCGCCACACCTTTAAACCTTTCAAATTACGCCTTAGAAATTGGTTCCTAAAGTTACGCCCATAACATAAACGGTCTGGATAACAAACATTGGCGACACATAGAGCAGTCCAAAGCAAGGATAATGTTCCAGATACGAGGAACGTAGATCGATAACGAAATCAACAAGTTCTTCTTCTTCTTCTTCACCTACTTCACCATCATCATCATCATCATCATCATCATCATCACCATCATCACCATCATCTTCCTCAGTTTTTCCATTCCAAATTTGTCTGTGATATGGCACTTAAACTGAAGGAACATGGAAGAGAAAGAGAGAGAGGGGGACAGTTTTAGAATTAAGTCAAAGTTTTGGCTCATTTATGTAAATAACAAATACATTCTTCCCTGCGAGTGTTCTCCTTCTCCTCTGTCTCTGTTTCTTGTCTGCAGAGCTCTGTTCCTCGCCATGGCCGATCTCGCGGTAAGTTCGAGAGACGCTCTTCTCTTCTCCTCTCTCTCTCTCTCTCTCTCTCTCTCTCTCTCTCTCTCTCTCTCTCTCTCTATCTCTCTCTCTCTATCTCCTGACTTTGCTTCCTTGTTTTTTCAAAGGATCCGGCGGACCATGGCCCCAAGAGCATGGACCGAATCAAGCGGCAGCTCTCTGCTTCCGGCCGCTTTCTCCTCCAAGGGCCTCTCCTCAAGCGCTCTGAGACGGTACGTGTTTCCCGGATCCAGGGCTCCGTTTTGTTCCAGGGAGGAGGGGAGGGGGGGGGTTGGGGCGGCATGATTGTTTTGAAAAATAGGTATAACCATCGAGATCGAATGAAATATCGACAGTGTGGGATGGGGTAGAACGACGGATGGTGACGGTGGGGGATGAGTCCAATGGGGATGATGATGCTAGTTTATATGTCCATGGAAGCTTTCGGTCATGAGGTACAGGGCAGAGCACAAAAGCGTGTGTTTGAACCATCATCATCATCATCATCATCATCATCACCGTCATGTTCTCACCCAGCACTGTCATCATTTGTCAGTGTATTTACCATTAGGATCAAGTCATAGGGACGAGAAGAAGAAAGAAAGATAGAAATTTGTTGTCTCTACAGAATCCATAATCAGGCTACAAGACGAAACATGATTGTAAATATGGGCGACTTCGTGTCATAACCTTATTGAAACAAAAAGAAAATGCTCTAGGAGACCTAAAGCTTTCATGATGGTGACCTTGATGAACGAATTGACAGATGATTTACAAACATGGAATGCATGATGGATGTACATAGGTGCTATCCTCAATCCTTCTCAATGAAAGTATTCCCTCATATGAACAGCATAAATCAGGTGGTAAAGAGCTTTTCTTAACCTTAATGAAGGTCTGATAAATTGTCGAGGCTTTTGGAAACAAGCCATGAATATCCCTGAACACTATAATCAAATCTTGGTATTTCCTCAAAATGTCAATGGAGAAACCGTGTCTCCTTAACAGCCAGACGTCTTCTGGAAATTAAGTTTTTTAGCTTTCCCGAGGACAGAGTATAACTCAGATATGTCATGTGGGATGTTCCATTTTCAGACAAACTCCAGCTTGAATTGTAGCACAGCATAATAAACTAAGATAGTAAACCGGTTATTAGAACAAAACTTTTTTGGTCAGACTTTGATAACACTGGACTATAGGAGTTTGGATACCTGAAAAAGGGAAAAGTTGTTAGCATCCATGGTAAGTGCCTTCACTTCTTACAGCAGGAGTGTCTAGAAGCCAACCTTCTCAACATACAAGATGCGTATGCAATAGCTCAAGCTGAGGAATTTTCTAATTTCCTGGAAATTGTTGAGGCAAAATATGGCAAATGACCATCCAGCTGTTAAAAAAACTCATTGGATATGAAGGGAACATTAGAGAAAGTTTGAATGCTTATACTTTGCTCTTAACATCAAAATCCTCCCATCTTTGATACTCTCAACATATGCTGAAACCACTGTTAGAAATCAGTACAAAATTTATGTTCAATTTATTTGACTGAAAGTGAATAGTTTTTTGGTGGAAAATTTGAGTGATCATTACTTGGTTCTAGCTTGTTCTGCCATTGGTCTTGCACTCTCCTGTATATGGAGGTCGAGTATTGCATATAACTCTTAATCTGTAGTAAAACAATGTCAATTTGTTTTGTTTGAGCGATGTAAATCTTGCATGATGATTTATGAACGAGTAGCATGTTGATCTGATGCTTTACTTGCTCCTATCTAGCTACGCAAATGGAATCAACGTTGGTTTACATTGGACCCAACTACAGGCAGGATGGAGTATAGGTTAGTGTCCATTTCATATCTCTATCCTCTGTCTCAGTTCTTGGCACAAATATGAGCAGTGAGCTTCTGCTCGATGGCCATATTTACAAGATAATGGAGTTTTTCACAAGTCTTTGTATATTCTAACTCTTTGATGGAGTTTATTTCTGAAGAATTCAGAGGAATGACATCTCACCCAAGGGATTTATCAAACTCGATGCTGGAAGTTCCATACTTCTGTCCCCACTCAATCTTCTGTAAGCTTTCAACGTACTGTAAACTATATAAGGATCTCTATGAATTGTGCAGCAGCTTGAAATTTCACCCTTTTATATTACTATTGATATAATAGAATCTCCATACATTCTGCAGGGGCTCAGTGAAGTATGATGGATGCGGTATTTGTATCCTCTCAAAAACCTATGTGATGGAGATGGCATGTGGCAATCTTTTTGTGATCTTTTTTGTAGCCTTAACATTGTCAAACTTAAGATATCCAAAACTCGATGAAAACAGAGTACTTTCTGTGTGCGGAGACACCTGGAGTTGCGAGAGCTTGGGTTTCAACTCTTCAGTATGTTCATATGAATTGTCGTTATCTTCTCTGCAGTTATCAATGTTTCATTGTCAGTGCTAAGAGTTCAACAATATGCAGTCCTTTTGTGATGATTTCTTATCAGAGCAACCCAGCTGGTGTTGAGGGCACATAAAGAAGCTGTGAATTCATTGGGTGGAAATGCACCCTCCACATTAGGGACAGTTTCAACGGTTGTAGCTGCAGCAAATGCCACTGCAAAGGAAGCTGCAAAGGAGATCTCTGCAGCCCTTCAACCATCAACAATCAAACCCAAACCTTCTGAAGGAACTGATGGAATCTTGGATAACCTTAGCATCATGAAGGTTCTATCTCTAAATTGTCCTTTAAACTGTATAAATTGCTAAGAACATTTTAATAAGAAATAGTCCAATATATGTGAAAGTTAGAAAATTTATGGAGGACAGAAGAACCAGATCCACCTGAACGCCTTGGAGATATGATTCAAACATAGTTGGCTTACCACCAAGGTCTCATACCATCGGATATGGGATAGACTAGTACCTTGGGGAGATGCCCTTATGACTTGTGTCTATAACCTTAACCTTAAGAAGATGTAATGTCTAATACATGTTATGAGGATATTTAGGCCTCATATTTTGCATCTCTAAGGCCCCTTGATTGGTGGAGTCTCTTAAAATGATTTTGTTCTCATTGGTTCTCTAGATCGTGATATTGCATGGACCTATCTTTTCTTTCGTCCAATAACATTAGTAAGCACCTTCATTTATAATATTCACCTACCTTAAGCTACTTTATGTGCACAATCTCAAAATATAATATGCAAAATTTTCTTTGCAAAAGTCCCCAAAGAACCATTATTCTAGAAACGCATTCTAATGTGGAATTTCCCCAGGCTTTCAATAAACTTGTGAGCCAGCTCTTTTCAAGTAAATATGCACTCCTTCATGAATGTTTCCTTTGAATTGAGTTAACTTGTGAACAGTTTTTACAAAAGTCCATACATTCAAATTCAGAGTTTGGCTACAAATTCACTGGATATAGGGAACAGTTACCTTGGGAAAATGCCCATTTTTTGTTGACTTTTTCGTTGGAATAGTAAACATGTAAACAACCTATTTTTACTCTCAAAGCGTTGATTTTGAGTGCGTATTTTCCATACAAATCATTAAGGAAGCATGTTGATAACTCATGAGAGTTACATACAATATGAATTTGTACCTGCATGTTCAGAAAATCATGTATTGAAATGTCTGAATTTTTTATATACACATTGTTCAGGAAACTCTTAGAGTGAAAGACGAGGAGTTGCATCAGATGGCCAAGGATATGCGGGCCAAAGATGCAACCATTAAAGATCTGGCTGAAAGGCTGTCTGAAACTGCAGAGGCTGCTGAAGCTGCTGCTTCTGCTGCCCACATCATGGACAAAGAAAGGAAAATAGTCAGGAATGAAATTGCGAAATTACGGATAGATGTGGATGAGAAACTCCAGTCTAGTTCACTTCAAGTAAGTCTTTCTTTCATATCTTTTCGGGGTTCTACTGGTATGAATTTGAAGTTTTGAAGGAAGACAACCAATATTTACCATTAGCTGTTTTTAGCGCACACATGCTGAAAGTCTGCTTGTATGATTCTGAAAAAGAAAGCACTAGTGTTCACCCCTAGCTTTCATCATATATTGTACATCTCTGTTATGTGGATCTGGCAGCAAATTTTTAGCCAAAAGTCTTTTTCTTTGCCGTCTGGATTCGCAGTAGTATCATTTTGATTAAAGGAAACACCAAATCCCTCTATATTCATATATCTATAAATGGTATGTGTAGCTCAAATCCATGGAAGCAAAACTTTTAGCTGCAGAAAGAGAACGGGATGAGGCTATTCGAGAAGCTCAGCTATGGAGAGCTGAGCTTGCAAAGGCCAAAGAATGTGCTGTGGTTAGAGATGCAGCTCTCATTCGTGCAACTGCATTAGCTGAACTAAATCGAAAAGCTGGCTCTGGAAGGGATGTTGAAGTAGCTGCTGTTTCAGAGGAAGCCAAAATGTCAACTAAATCAGGCGTTGCAAACGATCAGAATAACAGTGATAGTGTTGGAGAGGCTCCAGTTCCGACTGAAGATGAAGAGCTGCAGAAGGCTGTCATTCATAACAGCAGGAATGAAGAGGCTGTACTTTCTCCACTTTTAGAGAAAGGCAGCCAACAACAAATGCATGATTCGGAATTTGTACAGAACATGGCTCCTAAGGAACCGCAATGTATTGGAACAGACTCCATATCAGTGCCAGAGAGCTTGATTGAAGGCATCATTATTAAGGACGTCATTGCACCCAATGAACCCTAAGTGTTTCTATGTCGGTCTGAACATTGAATGCTATTTTCGTTTGAACAAAAGCCACGGAGTTTAATTTGGGAGTCTTTGCTTTCTGTTTGAACTCAGGGACTCTAATATAACAAACAATTCAATGATATTTTACAAAGACTGTTTTTGGAAATGTATCCCAACAGCTGGTTTCTTTTACAAAGAGATTAATAATTAGTGTTTGGAATAGCAGTATCCATTTGGCTGCTGAAATTGTAGAAATAATTGATATTTGAACTCGTGTTGGTTTGATGCTGAGCATCGGAAGCTCATCAACTACCTTTGGTTTTCTCTCAAATTTCTGGTATCGGTGCTCCATCTTTCTCAACTGAGCTTCAAAAGCACCAACCTCAATCGTTGAGGCAAAAACGGAAACAGTCATGGCCCAGTGTAGCTATACACAAGATATGTGGTTATTCTATTACTGTCACAAATGTCTAAATTTTGTTTTCTAACTGCAGGGCAAGGCACTGTAAATCACTTGGTAAGTTTGAAAAACGCTTACAAGTGTGAATAACTTGACGTGAGCTTTTGAATCACAACAGATTATGCAATGTAGAGACATGCTGATTAAGGATGATTATCAGTTTATCGAAAAGATGATCCGAGTATCTACAAGATGTTTCACTTTCACAGGCTTGTGCTTGAAATCAGGTGCCTTGTTTGGCCACCATAAACAGCATCAGATTCGAGAAGGTTTTTTACTTTTTGAACAAATTTGGATTTGTTCAGAATGTGCAAAATGCATTGAAGGTTTTCTTTCTTTTTTTACTTTCGAACAGATTTGGATTTGTTCAGAAAGTGCAAAATGGTTCAAAATGATGGGCATTGAATTCCAAAGTCTTTTTGATGGGCACTTTGAAGATAAGGGGGAAGGAAGGACCCCTTCTTCAGCAATGCAGTCGCTGCAGGATTCTTGCCCCTTCCCTCTCCGATGCCTCCCACCCACCATTCCAAGGAGACCTCTCCTTGGGAGACTTCCACCCTCCTCCTTTGCCCTGCATCTCGCCAAACGGCCCTTCCCGAGGGAACCCATCACCCCTTCTCCTCCCCCTGTGACGGCAGGGAATTCCACAAGCTTTGGAAGCAGGAGGTTTCCAGCACAAAGCTCTGGAGGTGACGCCATTCTCGACGAGAGAGGCTTCATTTGCAACCCTCGAGCCTCTCGCGAACTCGCTTTGTATGTCCCACCCATGCCCTTTATGTTCAATTCTTTGCTTGTTTCAAGCAATCTGGTGCGGTTTCAAGTGGTTTTTTTCCTGCAGCTCAATCATCATCATGAACCTGTTATTTTTGCAGCTCTATTTTGTATGCAGGGTTGGTAACCGGCCAAAAGGCGACCAGAATATTACGAGAGAGACTCAAGCAGGCACCGGGTACATCATAAACCTTTCCAAAATCGCTCTTTTGGTTGTTGTGGATGTCCCGTTGGAGATGTTCGATCATGAAAAGGTGGTGTATACATAATAGGTGCCTATTTAAATGTGCTTTAGATGATGGAATATCAACTTATCTGTTCTAAAGCCGATGCATGCTTAATCGGGTAGGGTTAGAATATGTGTAGTACAATGTGGCATAAATAATGTATGGACGAGACTTCATCTGAATAAAATGTAGTATCTATACCTATGTACACATAAACATGGTCTTGTAGTGTACTTTGATATGAGTAGACGTCATTTCTATAGTGTGCTGATGACATATGCATAATTTCTTCCCACCATCTTTGTATTAAGTAATACAATGATGTTATTTTATGAACATATGGTATGTGTTCTTGGAAAAGACCTGAAAATTGAGCAATTTTTGTTTCAGAAAGTGTTAAACATGTTCTCTTTGTTTAGTAAGAAAGTTAGAACGGTCATTTAGAGAAACCCAAAGGCACTTTCATGTCATGCATTCGAGTTGATTCCACAGCCTAACCTTCCTCACTTATCGCATTAGTTCTACATCCTTCAATATTTATTGCATTCCAAATTGCATTGTTATGACATGTGTCCAATCATACTAGAGTAGTATGGGTGAAATTTAAGAAGTAATCAGGTTATTCATTGTGCAAATACTGTTATTTTTCCAGAAATTTCTGGAGATTTTTCCAAAGACCTCCTTGCAAAGTTTAGGTACACATCCGAGGATGAGGATTCTATTTTCGTTGAAGATGCAAAGAGTGCGAAGCGTCTAGATCATAATCAACGTCAGGAGTCCTTATTGGGTACGTTCAGAAAATTTTTAAACGAGAATTTCCAATTTGATACTGGCATATGTGTTATTAGGTTCATCTGCTGTTGGATTTGCATGGTCCTTACATAGAGAAATAATTCCAGTTAAATTTTCTGACACAGTTTACACTGAACTTTGATTTATTCTATGCTCTTTTCTTCAAATGGTTAGTCTCTGAAAATTGTAGAAAATATTCTTCTAATGTCTTGATGTTTTGTGTTGGACCTGTCATTCAACTTATTTCGAAGAAAGTTCTGTCGGTGTCTCACTGCATTAGATGAAAGAAAAAAGAAGGAAACAAAAATAGATAAACAGATATTTTCCGTGTCGGAGAGATAATCAGTCAACTCAATGAATAGCCTACCAGTTAATCTTATTTTCACTTTTATCATAACTGACAGTTGTGTCTTATTGTTTTTCATTTTCTGTTTGGTAATAGAGGCTGCAGTTTTGTCTGCGCCAATTTCACTTGTATACAACAAGTCTGTTCTAGGGTAAGGAGATACCATTCTGGTTTATTCAATTCTGCGTTTGATGGTGATAAACTGGGCAATCACAATACATGGGTGATTCAAAGAAAAGTATTGACGTGATTTAGATTTGTAATTATAATTGGCTCAATTTTATTGTTGATGATTATAAACTGGACAGTTATAACACACGGCTGATTCAAAGAAGAGGACTCAAATGATTAGATTTGTAATTATAGATTGGCTCAATTTTATCTTTGATGATTATACTGCAACAACACATGGCTCATTCAAAGAAGAGAACTGAAATGATTAGATTTTTTTAACTGTAGATTGGCTCAGAAGATAATTCAAGCAACAGAAGATAGCTGGAAGGAGCACGAACTCATACTGACTAACCTTCTTCCAAAGAAATGGAAGGTAAGCTGATATTAATATTTAAAACCATTTGAAATGTATGCCATATTTTTGTTGTCATGAATGATGCGTTTGGTGTAAAAAGAGCTTTGTTTATCATGGTGGAGGCTGTCACTTAGACGCATTCCTGAAAGATTACTTCTTGTTGTGTCTTTGAATGGCAAATACTTGTAGTGGGGGTATGTGTATGTGTGGAGAAATGATCAGCTGGATGTTGATTTCTTGTTCTTATGATGAAGGACTTTCTATGTGGCTATTAGAGATTGCATTTGTACCATTTATAGGAGCCTGGTGGTAGTGCAGCTGTTCAACAATGCATTCTCCATATGGCAATGGCGGAAATGACCAAATTGAGAACTCCCCCAAATATTGCGATAAATGAGGTAATTTATGGTGCCGCATTCTATATGTTTAGTACATATTTACTTATACATACATGCATCCATATATGCATGCAATGGACATTCACATGCATAGACAACTCTGTTGCAGGCTGTAGAACTTGCAAAGCGCTACTCTTACGGGCGTGCATATCGTGTCATTAATGGCTGCCTTGCAAACTTCATTCAGAGTGAATATTATCTCGAAATAGTCAAAGTGTAGAAGTCTGCATGGGTTTGGCTTGGGTGTTTATAAGTGTACAAGACAAGAAGAGAACCATGCGACAGGCAATAAAGCATTTTGTCAGTCTATTGCCGCCGAGGAACATTGCAAATGAATCCGTTTTGAGAAAGATGCTGCTGTCGCTAGAGCCTCCGAAAGGATGCGAGACCAATACACCCGACTCTTTCATATATAGAGTTGCAAGATGCCAGCCACCGGAGAGGAAGCTATCAATTTCTATGCTGTTCACCAAATGCTTTCCAAAATATGGTATTAGCATAGGGAAGACTTTTTTACTGGTATTTTGATATGGTGATAATATATCATATAAATCAGGGGCGGACATATTCGCATTGTAACTGAGACTTTTTGAATGCTTGTTGAGGAAAACATACTGATGATATATATAGTCCAGGATTAATACTGATCAAGCTACTCTAAACGGAACCGTTCTCTAACGGTAATCCTAACCCAAACCCCTTAGATTTGGTTAGGTCGGAGCCAACAATCATCACCATCATATTTAAGAAACTATGTAGATTGTTTTAAGGGTGTGTTAGAAAATATGTCATTCTATTAAAAAGGTAAACTTCCAGGGTAATCAAGTACTTTGTCAACTGAACTTCAACATGCAGACCCATGCAGAATTGCTCAAGCAACTACTTCCTTTGGATTATTGGCTCCATTGACATGGTGTGCAAATGGCTCAACAAATACTGGATAGCCAAAGATCATACAATCTCGGATTGTTTCTTGCATATTAGGTTCCAATATGGATGGATGCTATAGGATTCTACAACTGACCCTTTGTCAATGCTCCAGTACGAAGGGAATTGAAAGATGTCAACTATTATTACCAAGATTTAAATACATGGTCAGTGATATCAATTCAAGTATTTTGTGAGTAGAGATGCTTCCAGTAAAGTTAAAGAGGTGTTGTCGATTGATCTCTGCTTCACCAACTGATCTATTTTACACCGTTGTGACAAATACCGACTTTAGCCTTACAAATAATCACCAATACATCTGTTGCTGTGCATTATGCGGTAACCAATACAATTGTGTTTAATTCACAACATAACTCAAAAGAGAATGATGACACTCACCTACATACATTCATTTAGACAATGAAATAGGTGCCAAACCGATCAAATCTTGAAGCTCCCCTTCTCAAGGACATCAACTGCTCCATTCATTTTGTACTTCATTGTTTGACAAATGAAGCATCCACATCAGCCAATGCTGCTTTCCACACAGCTTTCTGCATTTTTATATGCTTGATGTGACGATATTATTCTTCAAAGTAAGAAGGTCATTGGAGGAAACCGACCGTTTGGAATGCCAAATACATGCAGATAGATCTTGAGCCCAAACCATAGAAATGAAGGTTTTTGTTTTGCTCAATCACTCTTTTTAACTTTTGCTATCTGAGCAGCTGCTGTTCGATGAACATTCCCAATTTCCTCCAAAAACATCATTTACAGGTGAGAATGAAACACTCTTCTTATATATGGGGCTCGGACTTCTACTCTGTTCGGAGCTGCTACTAGTACATGTATAATCTGTTGATGATGATCTCCCACTCTCTTCATTCACAGGTGAGAATGAGACAGCCCTTTGGGTGGGCTTTCTGGTTAGGCTATCACTTTGGTTCTCGTCCTCACGTTCATCAGTTTCTTCAAAAATTTCATTTACTGGTGAGAATGAAACAGTCCTCTTTTGTGTTGGGCTTGGGGTCACACTTCTGCTTCTATTGTAGAGGGGATTTCTATACTTTTCAGCATGCAGCGGGTTTGGTGAAGCAGCGTTCTCGCCTGTGGTTGTTTGGTTTGATTGACTACTCGAGCCCTCATTGTTTGGCATTCTAAGTGGCTGTGTTTCAATTTCTTGACCATACTCCGTCACAAATTCATTGTTATACGATGATATCATACGTAGCTCCTCAGAGAAATCTTCTGGTTCAACTGTTCCAAGCACTTTCTCAAGTGCTGAATCTACCCATGATAGAAATGTGCTAAAAGGACTTCTAGCTTCTGTGATGCTGGCACTTGCTTCGGCCACGGGAAGCGAAGGCCTTCGCATCCAATGTTGATCTTGAGAAACACCATCACTATCTGATGACGATAGAAACAACGCTAGGGATCTCTTTACAAAGTAGAGCCCTTCAAGAGAACTTCTCAAATCCTCAGCTATCTGGAGAGATTGGGGCTCATGCTCCAGAGATGCTTGTAAATACTCGATTTTTCTTTCGTATGACTTCAGTCTCCTCAGAAGTGATGCCTGGTAATGAGTAAACATTGATCTTTCATAACATCTTCTGATCTTTTGATGAAGCAAAAAAAATGGAATGTGTGTGCAACTTGATTCACTCACTTTAGGATGTCGTAACTTCTCTCGCATCAGCAATTTGCAAAGTCTATGCCTGTGCACTGTTTGCTTTTTCCGCCAATAATAATACAAAACCAGACTCATGATCATCAAAAAGAGGAAGATGACTAGAATAGAGACAGCAAATGAAATGATCTGCTTGCTGGCACCTAAATTTTCATGTAAACAAAAAGTTATAAATGTTAATTGTCTTCTCTATTTTCTCATAAATGCTTTATATTAAATAATATATCCAGAGAAAAGAAGGCAGCAACGTACCTCCAAGATGTTGTTTTGGTGAAGCAAAGAACTGTCTGCAAGTAATCTTGTGAAGTTCCTCTGAAATAATTAAAATGAAGTATATCATGTCGATGTTCTGAGAATATCATAAGGTGATAATCAACAATTTATTTGTCGGTTAGAGAATTCTTTTCCAATGAACTTCTTACCCTCAGTCTTGCACATGCTCATTCTTGAAAGATCTGTAAAGATATGCATAAATCCACAACGTCAAAATATGTCCTTTCAAAAGATGCCCCTCTTTGTTATGTTCTTATCTAAAAGTAAATTTAAGCTTCAGGTTTTTGGAATCAAAGAGAAAAATAACAATCGAGAATTGACTAGTAGAAGGAAGTTTAAAGGAAATACTTGCTGAAGCAGTGAGTGCAATTATCCACTCGGAAGTAATCCTATACGAGTTTATGTCATTCAGCAGCATAGTTGTCGGAAAAAGATCTGTTCAAGAACCTGTTTTACCAGTTAGAATAGCATGCTTTCTGTAGAACCCATTTTAATAAGCATAACTACAAAAACACACCACTATGAGTAATGTTCAGACAGCGGAAAATCATTGCTAGCTTTTTGCCATTCCTTATCAGCAGCTAGAGCACAGAATTGAACATGGCTGGCTTGTCTTCAAAGACAAATGACAAAGGCAGAGTTGAGTGCATGTCTACTAATCAAGACACAATCTACAACCTGAAGGTGATATGCTATTACTGCCTCTAGGGATATGAGCACGTGTGTTTCCAAGCAGACTTATAAATATGCATGCCTCCTTTATAACAAGCTTACCTAAGGAATACTCATCAGTATCAAGAGCTTCAGACATACCATGGATCCGATATTTATTTATGCAGCACATAATTCGAGCCTATTGCAATTCATCATTTAGTGCTCCTATTGATTCTACAGATTATCTTCACGAAAATGAAAGCCCTTTCAATTACCTACTAACATTTACACGCAAAATAACAAAGGCTCCTTCAGGCATTAAAAAGTTCTACATGTATGCAGCAATAACAAGTATGGATCATAAATTAATAACTGAGCATATACACTATTTACTAATTCAAGCATAGTACTCTACGATAATCAAAACACAGGTTATGTTGGTAAAAAGTGCCTTCTCAATCCAATAGAAATTACAGAATATCGTGTATCATACCAAAGAGTACGTACCTGGGTACTGTGTCTCCCATAGAACCTGCCCAGTTGAAGGAACGAACATCCATATGTTCAAGCCCCATGATTGTGTGAAAGATATAGCCTCGGTTCCATTTAACTCACCAAACGTCTTAGATGCAATCTTGTTTTGAGCGATGTATATTGCTTCATTCGAACAATCAAGAATGGGTGATGTCTGTATGCTCAATGGAGACAAAACATCCTTTGATAGATACTTTTGCATTCTCCCATCCGGAGAGATGACATACAAGAAACCATCTATTGATCCAACCGAAACAAAACCTGATCATATCAACATAAGTTATTTTACTCTGTTTAAGCTTTAAAAAGATATAAACAGTTAAATAGCTAGCCGATTCTAGAGCTGATGTATTGGGACCTGATGAATCAACCGCTACAGTACTGCCTGCTTTCACAAGAGGTCCAACTTTGACTTGCCAGATTAAGGTCCCTAATTCGGCTGATAAGGCATAGATAGTGTTGTGTTGTACCAATGTAACATAAACACGCCCATTGTTTCCACATACAACCTTCAGTAACGAGGAAACACCAACACTTAATGCATAACGCCACCTTAAGAAAGGCTGCCATGTTGCATAAGAATACAGCCACCCATCTGAACGGGCCACCTGCAACAAATACAGTAAAATCGAGAATAAGCACCACATGTCTAGAAGTAAATTTATGATTTAACCTCAGCCGGTATCAATATCATTCTGAGGTGGCAAAAACTTACATAGATGCTTCCATCACATTCATCAACGGCCAGAGAAGGGTAGAAAGCACAATCGGTTACATTGTCTGTACAAACTCCCATTGACTGTGGTGATTTCATTACACTCCCATTAAACTGCACAAGTGTGCTCCACAGAGGGGTGCCATCTAGCATGAATGCGTGAATGCCTGTTCCAGTGTTGATGTAAAGGACTGAACTCCACGATGTAACTGCAAGACTTATGACAGAAGAGAAGTTTCCAATGGATTTCAGGGTGCTGGGTGGAACCATACTAAAGAAATCGGCTGCGGTTGGTCCTTTCGATGCTGAAGATGGAGGAGTCACCACGACCACAGTCTGGTCCGCTGCTGCATAGACCTAGAGGTGGATGATATTGCAGAAAAAGAATTGCAACTTAATAAAAATTTATGGTTTCATCTTACTTACACATAGACCTTAGATGAGATAGAAAAATAAATTACTGAACTACCTAAACTTCAGGCTATATGTCAATGTTACAAATTTCAATAAATGAATTCTCCTTGAAAATATGACAAACCCATTATACAAATTACTAAAATCTACTTTTCCCTCTGAAAGATACAAACAATACCTATCCTTTCCTTTCTCTCTCTGTTTCCATTGATCTAGAATCTTTCCAATTCTATTTTTGTTTGAGACATGAAAACATCGGAAGACGTTCACTAGCGTTTGTCCCATATTTCATTGCGGCCTCTTAAAAGAAGTTAGCATAATTATTCTCTCTCTCTCTAGCACCCATGTCTGTCAAAGATTAGCTTAATAACATCACAATACAAGCCTCAGTCAAGCAAATAAACAGGCTAGTGGAAAAAGAAATCTTCCAATTAAGTTCTGCTGCATCCCTTTTGACATAATCTCCTAGCCCCTTAACATGGGACTAAAATTTCTAAGATGAATTCAAGTTGATAAGCCTAAGTATGCCATGCTTACTCAGCAACCTCATAAAGATTGCAATCTGGATGGGTGGGATGATACTTTTATACAATCATCAAGTTATTGTATATTTGATTTTAATTGAATGAGATGACAATCATGAATCTAGTTAAGAGAATTTGACTAGATATTTAACTGCGACTGTTTATTAAGAGCCTATATCCATGAAATTTAAATTGAAATCTTAGGCAATGCTTACCTTTCCATTAAAATCGATCACTGGGGCCACATTCTTCTGGCATGTTTGATTCATTGAAGCACTCCATGCCAAGGAACCATTCCCTTGAAATGCCACCACTTGATTATCTGCACAAGCATATATCAACTGATCTGTACCAATGGTAGGGGCAGATAATTCGGGCTGACCTATAGAATAGAAAAAAGCCAAACCACTACTATGTTAGATTTAGAAATACGTGCATTCACATACACACATGCACAAAATGCATTCACATGCGCACATGCGCGAATACGTGCATTCATACATGCACACATGCACAAAAGCGTATATTCATACATGCACACAGGCACGAATACACGCATATTCATACATGCACATGCACATCACAAAAACAGAAATTCGCACATACACAAAAACAGACACTCATGCATGCACAGAACATACATTCATGCATGCCCACATGCACAAATACATAGATTCATACATGCATGCATGCATGCATACGTACGTACGTACATACATACCCACACACACACATATTTACTAAGAGCATATGCCCAAATCCATTAATATTGCAAAAGAAAACACCGGCCTAACAATTCAAGAAGCCGAAGAAAAATCCAAATTTCAGAACTTTCCATTGCCAAAGGAATCCATCACTTCCTGAAGATACAGAACAAAATGGGCCGGAAACCAGCGGTGGTGAAGGCGCATCGAGTGCTTACCAGAAGAGAGTCCGAGGAAGAGGCAAAGGAAGAGGAAGATGAAGAGGAAGGAGGGGAGGGCGTGAGAGGATGGGATTATCTCCCGATTTCTGCAGCACTCGCCATCACACCATGAAATCTTTTGTGAGCGTGGACTGCTGCTCCGCATCGACCGCGCATTTTTCTTTGAATGTTAGGGCGTGTGCAAGATCGCAGGCGTCCGCATAATTGCCTGGCTCCTTCAGAGAAGGCACAGAAGGGTTGAAAGAAAACTGCAGCAAAACGGAAGGCAGGTCAAAGGGATTAGGGTTTCTTGGGGAGGGTTTTCCTCGTCCCTGCGAAGAGTTAGGGTTTCTGCAGATCGGAGAGCAGAGCAGAACAGAACAGAACAGAGCAGAACAGAACAGAACAGAAGAGGAGCAAATGGTAGTTGACAGTTTAGGTTTTTTTTTTTTTCTAATTTCTTTTTTCCATGATTAATTAGGCTATTTTATAACATGTTTAGCCTTCAATTTCTTTGCCAGTTAACTTCTTATTCTTGGATTAGTTACATGCCCAATTTGAGGATCGATCGATCGATTAGCATCGTCATCTGATTGATGATTTAGCAGATCCCGGATTCCGGGTTCGATTCGAAATTCAGCCGGCAGATCTGGGAAAAGTTTTCCTCCGACAGACAGATGCGAGAGAGCTGTAAGCCCAAGAAAGAAAAAAGAAAAAAAAATCCCTACAAAGATTTAGATCGGCATACTGGAGAATTTCTAAACAGGCTTGTGCGAGAGACCGTTAAAGATCGATGAACTGTAAGAGCAACAACAAGAAAGGTTGAGCATCGTCTTAAGTTAAGCCAATGTATAAGAGCTAAAGCTGAGCCGACCTAAGGATCAAATCGAGGGTTAAGCATGTCTTATAAAAGCTAGACCGGGAACTGAGCAGAGACTTGCCCAGGTTGAGAAAGAGTCGGGATTTAGCATGGATTTTAAATTGTGGAAACTGTAAACTGAGCATGGACCTTAAATTGCACAAACTGTAAACCGAGCATGGGCCTTAAATTGCACAAACTATAAACCGAGCATGGACCTTGAACTGCACAAACTGTAAACCGAGCTAGCTGCAGCAGGGTGACGTCAAACATGACACTTGTCATGACAACATACCTTCTTGCATATAAAGTTTTGAACCCACAACCTCTTCATTCAGATGTCAAATCTTTAACCAATATGGTAACATATTTAACATGTATTTAAAATATTTTATATTATTATTTATTATAAGATACTAGAATATTCTAGAACATTCTA
>JBBBWG010015335.1:4240-16904 GCA_037176905.1 Azolla pinnata
CCAACAAAATCTCATTAGATTAGGAATTCCTATAGGACCAACTAAATCTCACTAGATTAGGAATTTCTATAGGACCAACTAAATCTCATTAGATTAGGAATTTCTATAGGCCCAACAAAATCTCATTAGATTAGGAATTCCTATAGGACCAACTAAATCTCACTAGATTAGGAATTTCTATAGGACCAACTAAATCTCATTAGATTAGGAATTTCTATAGGACCAACTAAATCTCATTAGATTAGGAATTTCTATAGGACCAACTAAATCTCATTAGATTAGGAATTTCTATAGGACCAACTGGCTCTCAAAAAATGAGATTCCCTCAGTTCAACCATTTGGATCTCAATACTGGTGCAAAGTAGGAATTTAAACCCTATACACCATCTATTTAACCCAACAAAACAAGTCAAGAAGGAAAGACCCCACCTTACCAAACCTCACAAGGGCCTTCTTGGGCAAAGCATCTACGACTCCTAATATTAGACCTCACCCTGTAAATAGGGCTCTCTTTCAAGTGTAAAATGCACATGGAGTGGGGCCTAAACTTCACAAAGTCTACACATACATACATATACAGTGTCACACACATATATAATACATGATATAGGTATACAAAGCACACACCTACTATATGCACATATACATAGGAAACTGATTAATGGAAACGAACACTATCGATATATTATATAATTCAAGTGTTATACATACTCTATATAGTTTAACTGTACATTCTGAATTCTTCTCAAACTAGAAACTATATACACAAAAATGGAAGAGTCGTATTCCTCCCGGTTTCTCCTGACCATCCAATGTTTTTCTCCACTTTTCTTCATTCCATCTTCTCGGATTCTAGCACCTTCATGCAACCTACGGCAAAACCCACTGTCCAACGTTCCAAGGAGCCATGGACAAAGTCGTAATACGCCCCATGCAAAGACACCTCCCCTGTTTCCACTCTCTCTTTCACGAACGGGAACGACAAACAGTTCCTCAATGACTGATTGACTGATTCCTAGACCACATCCAATTCAGCGGTAAAAAGCATACAACTGAAAGCTTTTCGAAAAGAGCCATAAGACCCACATACAACCAAAGATCTCATGATTGGTTTGATACGTAAGGACTAACATCCCAGGCATATTCATTGGGCCTTGAAAATCATATCATATAGCAAAAGACTTTTAAAAAAATAACACATACTATCAAAGGTATTGCAATAACCTTGATACATGTGATCACCCAATTCCTAGAAATATTTCATTCATGGCTAGAAGATTTTGAAAAGAACCCCAAACACAACATGTACTATCAAAGATTCGGCAATGAGCTTGCAATATATGTGACTGGCTGATTCCTAGACATTTGATTTGGTTGCAAAACCACAACATAGCTAGAAATTTGAAAAGAATTAACAATCATGTACTATCGAAGATCTTATAAAAAGCTTGAATATATGGTCGACCAGTTCCCAGACATTCGACCCCAAAAAGATATATCATAGCAAGTAATATTGGAAAGAATCGACACACACATACTAGTGAAGATTTTGAAATAGGTTTGAAAATATAATCAACTGATTCCTAGACCATTCGACTGTAAAAAGGATTGCATAGACAAAAAGGTTGAGAAAAATAATAATACCCATATACTATTGAAGATTCTATAATTGAATGTAGCTTAATATATTTCTCACCTTTTCGCAATAGGTGCATTGGTCATCGAACGAGTCCTCACCACATCCCGCATTTTTCACCTTACGGGCAGCTGCTTTTCCAACCAAGACCCAGTCCTCGATGAATTTGCTGCAAGTTCAAACCCATTCTACATTCTCTAAATAGATATGCTACAAGATTGATCGGACTCTAATAACAATGTCAGTTGTAAACTTTTCATACATGACACTGTTTTTTAGAGCCCTCAGTCTGTCATCAAGATTAATTTCTTCGGCCAGTGTAAAAAGTATCATATTTCAGTTCATCCAATATGTACACAGTACATTCTACCTAGGTATGCAGGAGATTTATTTTCCCTATGTATTGCGAACAAGATTTATATAGAGACCTGAATCTCTTAGAACCATCTTCCTCCATTTCCATCAATGCTCTAATGCCACCACACCGGCTGTGCCCCATAACCATGAGGTGTTTTACCTATAACCGTAATGTAAAAACCAAACTATCATTCAAAATGAATAAATACGAAGCCCAGAACAGAAAAGAGAAACTCAACCTTTAGTTGCAAAACACCAAATTCGATGGCAGCAGCAGTTGAAATGCAAGAGTTCTAACATATTCAAGAAGATACAACAACAAATTTCAGTAAAAATGACATCTTTGTTCTTTTCACTTCTTTTTTTCCCAGATTTCTTTTGATTGTAAGAGGACAATGTTTTGGCTTACCGATGAGTAGGACGGAACTAGATTTGCAACATTTCGTACAACAAAAGCATCACCAATGTCTAGACCCATGATTTTACACGGATCAACTCTTGAATCCGCACATGAAATGATCATCAGCTATAGGTCAAACAAGAAGAAAGCTTGGAATTAACTCAGCCAAAGTGTGGTCAGATAGGTTTGAGATTTATGACACATAAAGAACTGCATTACCGGTGGGCATTGAACCTCAGCCAGAGTCCTGAACAATTCTTGCTCTTTCCTGGAAGGCAAATCAAACACATAGGCAAAACACACAAAGAAGTTCTGAATATGTGAATACTCCAGATGACTAAGATACTCCGCTCATTGATATTAACGATCAGTATAGATCTGAGTTTTCACTCATTTGGAATACTACTTGAAATTGAGAAAGCCTTTTCTTCTCTTAACCTTTTCTTATCTTTTCCAATGCAGAAGAAACCCTTCCAATTACTCTAGATGTAAAACACTGAGCTATCGATACAACAAACCTATGAGAAATAGGCCTACAGACATTCAAAATGAATTGAGATTTGATTTTTCACTCACTTGAAATACTCCTTGAATTTGAGAAATCCTTTCCTTATCTTTTCCAATGGCTCTGCATTAGTTTTTGGGTCAGACAGACTTGTCTTAAGTTCCATAGCAGTTGAGTTTTTGGATTAGTGTCCAATACTGTCTTATCTGCAAAATGCAAAAACATCTTAACTCTTAAGTAGCAATTTCGACACAGAATTCCAGATGCAAAACTATATGTACATGTGAACAAGGCAAGAGATCTAGATCTGTACCTATGATCAAATGTGGAGATCATCAATGCTGCAGAAGTCGGGAAACATCAATAATGTGGAATCCATCAATTGGCTATGCAATACCCAATTAGTGGATACTTCCAACAAAGCTGAAAAACAAGCATACCAATATGATGCATTAAATGCATAATTGGAGATAAACTATGTTAGCTAACACGTGACATAGTCTTTAACTATCTTAGTGACAAATTGGCCACTGTCATTTCCAGAAAAGAATTCACCGAAGTCTCAATCATGATGGACAAATTCACCAGAGTAACAGGAAGGCTAATCCTTGTCCAGAAAGTTTTCAGGTTTAATGCAAGTTAAAAAAGCTCTGAGATTTGTTTTCAAGTCTTTAACGCTTAATTCTCGTGTAGCGTACAATTTAGCGTATGAAATCTATTCTTATATATGAAACAAAACCTGATCAATGATATCAAGAAATCTGTATAAGCATTAACCACTACAAGATTTTGATCATCATACCCCCCCTAATAACCTAATAAAGATCACAAACTCACTTGGCGTTGAAGCACCAAGCAATTGCAGTACAAAGATATGATGCAAAAAAGAGAATCCTCTGATGCTTCCCACTATATTCAGTTTTTACTACCTCAAAGCATTTCCAAGCCCATGAACCCTGATAAAAAAAACGATTACTAGATACCAGAACGATACCATAGATACATATAAATAGGTAGATGGATGTGTGTGAGTGTGAGATGCTGGTGTAAATACCTGAACAAACACGAAGATCTCTTTTTCTCTTCCGGACCAAAAAAAGAGGCAACTAGGAAAGAAAACTGCAAGTTTTTGACTCAAACCTTTCAAATCGGATCCTCGTAAAGTTTAAAACCCTAAGCCCTAAACCCTAAACCCTAAGCCCGAAACCCTAAATCCTAAAACCTAAATCCTACTTGCCCTAAATCCTAAAACCTAAAACCTGAATCCCTACTTATTAAGCATTCCATCTCGAAAAAGAATGGAGATTGATTTGTTTCGAAATCGTCGTTGTGATCAACATGAAACTACACATCCAAGCATTTAGGCATTCATTCCACAATTGTTTTCTTCGGTCGATGCCCGATCCGAATTCTAGCACGTATACGACTTGCAAGTCCGGGTGATCTCTAGAGGGACGTTCATCATCGTTTCCAGCTCTCGAACTTCCGATTCCGAACGCTAGCTTTCACTTGATCAAGTGCCTAATGTCCTTTACACAAGTTGGGCAAAACGTCGAGATCGTCCCGTTAAAAGAAACCATCAGATTCAAAGTTTGCTATTTCCGTTGTCGTATTTGCGTGCTATGCGTTGTAGGATTCGGGGCGGAAAACGCAACGTCTTTTAGATCAGAGAGAGAGAGAGACAAGCAGAGAGACAGATATATATATAAAGATGAATTAAGGAATAGAAGATAGTTTACAAGCATGATCTCAGTGCCCAAAATAAACCAAAGACCTGATCTTTACATGTCGCTCGCACGTCCAAAACCAAAGACATAATCTAGGCTTTTTTTCCTACGTTGAAGACTCGAGACGTGGCAGAGGAAAATTTTGTCAAGACAATCGTATCAGAGACACGATCCACATTGACTAGCTTTTTGATCTGGGGTGGTCGCTATTCTTTAATACAATCGGATGCATGTTTGATTTGTGTCCGAATTGGCGTGCCTTGAAAGCAAAGCCAAGATTCGTAACTCGTAAACAACATCAGAAGACAGTTATCATCATCATCATCATCATCATCATCACCATCACCATCATCATCATCATCATCATCATCATCACCATCATCATCATCAGCAACATCATCATCATCAGCAGCAACAACATCATCATCATTATCATTATCATAATCATAATCATAATCATCAGCAACAACATCATCATCATCATCATCATCATCATCATCGATATACGCACTAGATTTAGGTACTGAGAAGTCAAGGTTCAAATCGATGAAAAAAGGAGGTCGTGATGAGACGCGGCAGAATAATAATCAGGCTCGTCTCGTAGCCTCATTCTCAGGTGAAAAATGCTTTATGCTCCCCGCACTAAAAACCCCACCACCAACTCGGGAGCAGCAGAAACCAGCTTTTCAAAAGACCGAGAAAACCCGAATACGAGTATACAGCAGCCCCTGCATAAAAAACAGCGGAATACAGCAAAAATCCAATGCAGCGCGATGCACAGCTACGGTGGAATCACGTGATACATGTATTATACGCGATGCGGATACGGGGCCCGGGTATGTTATGTTATCTATACGGTGCACAATACAGTGCACAGAACCGTATATTGTGCAAAAATACTCTACGAGAGCGTATACTACACCGTATGCTGAAGAAGAAGAAAATACAAAACAAAACCAGTTCTTTTTTTGTATTCTATAAATAGAGGAACTTCCTTCCCTTGTTGCTCTGTTCTCAGAGGAAAGAGGGAACGAGAAAGAAGGCCATGGCGGATCAACAGAAAGGCTATGCTTACCCTTACCCTCCTCCACCCCAAGCTTACCCTCCTCAAGGTATGCCTAGCTTCTGTCCTCTCTTCTTTCTCTCTGTAGTTTTCTTGTTCCTCTCTTCTTCTTGCACTGAAGGAAGCTGGGCAGAGGAGAGCAGAAGGAAGCGGAATTCTTTCTTTTCTAGTTCCTTCTTGGGTTCTTTGAGAGAGAGAGAGGGAATGTGTGTGTGTGTGTGTGTGTGTGTGTGTGTGTGTGTGAGAGAGAGAGAGAGAGAGAGAGAGGAAGGAAAGCAGCAGAATGGGACGCTTCTCTTGGGATTTTCAAGAAAATTATGGACTGCCAGTCAGTAGAAGCCTGAGAGAAGTTTCAAGAAGAAGAAGAAGAAGAAGAAGAAGAAGAAGAAGAAAAGGAGAAGAAGAAGTTGATGATGAGGATGGTGACGGTGATAAGGAATAACTAATGGAAATTCTTAAATTGTGCTTGCCATATTCCACAAAGAAGAAACGTGAATGACGAGTCATACCCGCTGCAGCATGAACTCGTTTTAACCATTAGGGCTAATCTTATATTCTCCAAGTTGCTAAGAGTGATTGTGCTTCAGGGGATTGTCAGCATTGTGCCAGAGTCGAGAATATCTCAAGCGTTTGAGACGGTTGGTCAAATTTAGGGGGCTTTTTTTTTTTAAATCTTCGATGATGTATACGAAATCGGGGTTTTAAAGCTCGCGAAGAATTAGCTCCTTCCAAAAGCATGTGGTATAAGAGAAGGAAATCAAGGTTTTTCGTAGATCATGATGTAGTATCCAGTAATCATCTGGGGAGGACGAGATTTTGATGATGCACAGCGAGGATCAAGCTTAGGTTCTCTCAGATTGGATGTGATGGTATGAGGATGTGGGGAGCTTATTATGGAGAGAATCACAGGCTGAGATATACATGGATTGGTACCGATACGTCTTTCATGCATTATAGTCTCAAATCCACTGTGATACTGAGAGAAAGATCTATATACATTGGCTGACAAAGACAGACTCCCAAACCATAAGCCATAAAATAGTAAGCTGTCAACTGTAAACCATATAAACTGTAAAACCACAAAACTGGTGGTGAGAGAGTTGCCTGTATATGTATGTGTATAGCTAGATAGATTGATCGATACATATAGATGTATGCATCTATATGCTGGTAAAATCTATACTAACATGTGTCGTTCTGCTTGTTCTGTGTGAGTTACATTTTAGGATATCCTCAAGGTGGTTATTACCAGCAACCGCCTCCGGTTGTGCCCCCACCTCAGTACTATCAGCAGGCAGCTCCTCCACCCAGAAATACTGGATTCCTTGAAGGCTGGTAAGTAAGACCCACATGCATGAATGCATAGATGCAGACATATGTAGAAGACACATATAGGCATGTATATTAATAGCCACACATGTTCTCTTTGGCTCTATCAACCTCATAAATGTATAGATTGATGCAACAGATACACGCACAACATACATACATAGCAGACACGTGCATTGTGCTCATGCATACAGATTTCAACCACTGCATATGTTTTCTCTTTGGCTTGATTAACCTTGTAAGACGTTTGATTTTTTTTGTTTTTACGTGTTTTCATGTTTTGAACTCGATGTGCTCTCAGCACACAACACATCTGCATTGACACACCTGAAAGTGTTCCCTTCTAACTCGATTGCTTTACAATGGGGTGATCGTTTTGTTTTTTCTTTTCGGTTACTTGCACGAGACTCTCATGATACTATACTTTACTTTCAAGGTTCACAAATACTCAGTTTCATTTATCTAACTATTTGTTTTAATTTCATCATGCTTAACTAGGAAGCTTCGCAAATAAGTTCTTTGTTTTGGGGGTTGCTATTCTACTTCGTGTGTGCATGTCTTCATGGTTATTCTGTTACATGTTTTGCTTCAGCTTAGCAGCGTTGTGTTGTTGCTGTCTCTTGGACGAATGCTGCTGCGATCCCACCATCATCTTTACATGAGAGCTTTCATGAATTTGTGCATGCCTGGATGATCTTCTTTGTGGCGCGTAATTCTCAAATTCGGTCTGTATTGTCAGACATGCCTAGATATCATTGGTACATACATACAGGTGCTCTTAATTCAATCTTCTTATGTAAAACACGCTTTCCATTATTCGTTGACCCTATATATTGTTGTAAGATTTCTTGGATCCAGTGAAGAATATTTCTACGCTATAATAAGACTGTATTGTGCACGTTTTTGGTGTATGCCTTTAGCGTCAGAATTGGATTCACATTTCTATATGTTGCAAGTTGTTTTTTCTTTGGGAGGGGGGCAAGGGAAAAGGAAATCCACTAAAAAGGAATCTCTTTTTGTGGGGAAAGGAAAAATGATATGATGACCTTTCTAGCCTATCAATACTTTAGGTTAAAATTAATCAATGGATTCTCCTTACTTTGTTCTTACTCTCTCTCAAATCAGGAGTATAAAGGTGTTGCCTTAAGGAAACGGTAGATATTCTTCCAAATAATGTGAAATAAGAAAACTAAAATCAAAAGGTGATTCTTTAGGGTAGATAGACAGGAAAATATAAGAACATTCATTGATATGTAATGGGTTCTGTCTCTATCCAAGTCTTTCAAAGGAAACTCATCTATCTACACATAAGCTTATCTGGTAGCAACTTGAGTTTTTTCCCATCCAGAGTAGCCATGGTACTCACAATGACAAAAGTGGAATTTTCATAGGTTGCTGTGTCATACACAAATCATGGCCTCCATTACCTGTCAAATGGGAATGAATGCTAGAAACCAAAACCTCCACTTTCAGCACAGAGATGCATACATAGATCATGATTATATTCCAACTTGCCCAAGTGGAAGATGTTCTAGAATATGTAGTCATTTACATACATCAGTCACCTCTGAATCTTCACTCCAAAGATAACTTTATGATACAAAGCTTACGGACTCCGTTTTTTCCTAGCATCATTCTCCAAGCTCATACGGCAACAGGCTCTGCAGCTATTCTCGTTTCTCGTCGGCTGACTGACATATAAAGGCCCTGCAAAAAAATAGGAAAACATGTTTATTCCACAGGGACAAGCTTCGTCCTGCTTCTGTGTTGAATATGAACTCGTGCACAGCAACGATTCATGGCATCACAAAGATGATTTAATCAAGGGATCAAAATTGGCAAGAAACCGATAGAAGTGCAGGGTTCAATGTTTAGAGTTTACAAGACAGACATATCTAATGTGTGTTAGATACAGAAGCATTCATACATTCAGAAAGAAAACCATTTTAAGTGCTGGGTTTAGGGTTGAGAAGTTAGCAACATTTTTATGACTCAAGCACAAGAAAATGTCAGAAATCCATCGAATGTGCAGGATCTAGGTTTTAGAAGCTCACAAAGGATGTGCAGTTCCGACTCTTTTCATACATCGAAATTTAACAAACAAACAAACAAACAAACTCAGTAATGGCAGTTGGACGCATGCTCATAGCATATAAAAAATCACTAGCAAAGACAAGCCTCGTACGGTTCTTGCAAATTAGGTCATGCCTATGATTAGTCATGGCTTTGCGAAGATTATTTATTCTTTGACCAACAAAATTGTGTAAAACAGTAGCACTTTTGGCTTCCGGGTTAAGAGCTCCATAAAAAATGCGTAGTTCCGCCATTTGTGCCTCCTCAACCAGACTCTCTTGACGAATGAAATATATGGTAGCAGTGGGACACATGCTCATAGAATATCAAACAATGGATACCAAAAACAAGTCTCAGTCAGTTCTTCTGGCAGCTTACCGTAGTTGTGTGTATCGTTGCCCCGGTGGTCATGCCTATGGTTTGGTTTGGCACAAGGCGAAAATCAATGCGCTGCAGGAGGATCGCCAATGCAACACTCGCTTCCAGCATTGCGAATTGATCACCCACACATTTCCGTGGTCCGCCGCTGAATGGGATGTATCTAGCAAATGAATCGCGAAAAACTAAAGAGAATGGATAAAGCCCATCAAACAGAAAGAAGACCTCGGCTTAAAAAACCTAAACCCTAAATCTAAACTGTTCGTTTCTGGAACAATATTCAGGCCTTCAAAAGTAAAAGAGCCCCTACATAACAATATCACTACCGGAAGTCTGTGTTGGACTCGTTTGGTACTGGCCCATCCAAATCGAACCTCTCCGGTATGAACTCCTCGGCTCTCTCCCAAACCTTTTTAACAAGTTGTTGCTTTTAATCTTTTCACATCCGATGAGACAAAAAGACCATGTTCGACGGCTTCATGGACATGCAGAAAAAAGGCAAAACAAAATGCTGTGAAAATGATACCTGAGGAGAGTGATGGATGTTGTACACCGATATCATTACATCTTGTCCAGCTTCAAGTTTATAACCTCCAGGAAGAATATCCGGTTCTTGTGCTCTCCTTATCAAAACCTAAACAATACAACATTCTTTGAAGTTTTCCGCATACTTATCAGGGTAACCCCTAAGGTTTCAAAACATTCCACCAGAATAAACGCTAAGGTTTCAAGAACTACTGCAATATCCCACAGTTTCCACAACTCTTCCACGAATACTGCTAACATTTTTCCAAAAATTACCAAAGACCCTACTTAAGCTTTGGGTATTTATCTGAATACCTTCCGAATAATTCTCCAGATATTTTCTTGTAATAAAAACCCTAAACCCCGAACACTAAACCCTGCACCCAGCCCAAACAAGTCAGGGTGGTTGAAAAAAAGGTGAAGCTACATACTGGGGGGTGCGGATACAATCGCATAGACTCATTGATACATCTTGTCAAGTATTTCAGTTCCTTCATGTCCTGGAATGTTGGGTTACGGCCCCTGAGAACACGATCGAGCTCCTCTTGGAGCTTTGAATATGATCCTTGATTCTGGAAACAAAAACAAAAAGATTTTTCAATATCAGAAGTCTTATATACTAAGCGTTGATACTGATCCTAGCAGGATTGGTAAGAAATAGCATTAACATTGAAATCGTTCTTGGGAGGATTGATACCACAAGAAGCTAGCATCAATATTGATACTAGTTAACATTGATGAGTATCAACATCTACCAACAAAGCTAATCTTAAAACTCAGTAAGTGTATGTAAAAAAGTAGTTCTCAAGAATGCGTCCATCGTATGCCTTTGTCAAGAGGTACAAAGTCCATGTCAACACTGATGCTGTTGTCTCATGGCCAGCCACGAGCATCGAAAGCAAATCATCTCGCAACTGAGTGCTTGAAACCTATAGTTGCATTAAGTTTTACAGGGGTTAATTTTTTATTTCCAATGTCAGAGTCAACATTCTTTGTAAGCCGATTTATTGAAGATTTATTTAATACCTCTTCTCGGCTAGCCAATAGGAACCGAAGAATGCTTGGATCCTTCTCATTTATGTATTCCTCATTGTTCAGGCTCTCGCCCTCTGCTTCCACAATGGCTTTACATTTATCCACCAGCTCTTCCACTGTCTCCCGTATGATTGATACAGCGTTGGCAGCTTTGATCTGTCTTGGTACTACCCTGCATAAGAAGGGTACCTAGAGAATACACCGAACAAGACCACTAATCTAATCAATATTTTGAGGCACTGCTCTATGTCAAACTGATTCCTTTCAATACATCATAGTACATACATTTGGACACCCTCAAATAAATCACCTGCAATAGGTTTGACCTAGTATTTGTTTAGCATACAGTGAACGAATGAGGACGGAAACACTGATAACTTGTCAGGGCATTTTCTAGTTAGAAAAGGTTATATAATTTGAACCCATAAGGTTAACTTTAATCAATTTAAAGACAAGCTACTATTTAGATATAATGTAATATTTCTAGATATTTAATTATAAGATTTGATGAACTTGTTTACATATAGGTTTCGGAATATGCTTATTAGTTGCTATATTTGAAGTAGCAAATAAAAGCGCAAATCAGCTAAGTTGGTGCACCCATTCTCATGCTTCACCCTTAAGGCGCTTGTCAAAAGTTAAGTGAAAGATCCTCAATCATGTACATACCTTCCAATATGGAAAAATGTCGGTCGACCGAGATTCAGTCTCCTTGAGGGCAGTATACACTGCTTGTATCACTGGGCTGTCAGTGTTGAGTGCATCGAAATTATAGTTGAAAACTGAGAGCCCAATGACATCCAATGTCAACTGATTGAATTTTTCCTCCATGTTCACTGAGCGTCCTCCTTGTTCCGCATCAGAACTCAACTTCTCTACCAATCGCTCGGTGCATCTGGTAAAGACTGTGTCGACCATTGTCGATAAGTATTTGCGATGTAGAGACGGCAACACCGCCCTTCGCCTGATCTAGAAAGAACAACAGTTCTCTGACGCCATTCACATTAAAAAACAGAAAAACCAAATATATTGGAGCTAAATAAGGTAATATTGTTCAAGCCCACTGTCTGCCAACACAAGATATCACATACAAAACCACTTATTTTCATCATCTAGATAGGCTGCATACATCAAGCATTAACTGAGGTATTCTTCCCAAAAAGAATTCAGAGAATACCAAGATTTTTCACCTCAAATTGAGTCAAGTAAAAAGTAATCCTCTTCAATCTTCTAGAATGAGTGGGTATCCATATACGCACACACACACAGGCGCGCATATTTAGTACATTGGTGTACACACATAGCAACATGAATACATAAGCATAGACAAACATACGCATACATGTATCACATACACAAAGAATACGGGCATACATTCATGTGCAAAAACAATATATGCATGCTTACTTAACAGCATACATACAGACACATGTACAGATACACACATACACACACACACACACACATAGACATGCATGTTCATAAATACGTACGTATGTACTTTCACGCATACATACCTTGAGATACGTTTCATTTAGATATATACATGCAGATGCGTTCATACATTCATACATATAGATACATGTGTACGTACGAAGGCATGAACAGACATTCTTAATTAATTACATGCATACAA
>JBBBWG010015346.1:0-16888 GCA_037176905.1 Azolla pinnata
CTCTCTCTCTCTCTCTCTCTCTCTCTCTCTCTCTCTCTCTCTCTCTCTCTCTCTCTCTCTCTCTCTCTCTCTCCGTCTCTCTCTCTCTCTCTCTCTCTCTCTCTCTCTCTCTCTCACCTTGATATTGAATTGGTCAATAGGGGTTCTAAAAAGCGCAATGCCTTAAATTATATATTATAATGTAATCCCATGTTGAATGTCAACTAACATAGTAATAGTGAGAGCCTCCCTGCACTTCTTTTTCTAAAGTACTAAGTCCACCTAGAATTAGAACTACAAGCTGCTTGGTGTCTTGGTCGGGAGCCCCTCCAGTCAAACCTATAGGGTCTTTATTGTAAAGTATCTAAGAAATTAAAAAAAAATTGGACTTTTTCCAATTTGGTGTGACATAAAGTGACATATATAGCCAATAAGTTGTATGTCCAATGTATGTACAATAAATTGGGTCTCTCATTCTCTTGAAGTGGTTGTCATTTGCAGTTCTATTATACATTGACCTAGTGCTCATCGCATGATTGAGCTGATTTTGATTCTCCCTTTTTCCTACTAATTATGATACCAAAAGTAGCTTCCACAAATTTGCATTAAATTCTTTGAGGGCAACTAAACAACCATATATAATAGTGCCACAAAATCGCAATAGCAAAACTGACCCAACATCGGTCATTGGCATGTTGTACAAAGAATTGGTCCAAGAAAATGTGGCAAATCTTAAAATAATTAGTTTGACTCATGAACATGATCGCGATATGGTCAGACGGAATCTAGGAAAGAGAGAAAGTTTTGGCTCAAATCGTAGCTACTTAACCTTCGGTCCCATTCAGAAAGAAGGTTGTGAGTCATGAGACAGCCAAAAAGGCTATAGTGAATTAGACCTTTACATATACATGCCATGGCATGGAGATATGAAGTGGGTCTCTCGAGCTTTATAGTAGTTGGATGGCAAGTGGCAAGTTGGCAAAGACTTTGGGGAGAACCTACCAATATATGGGTATTGGTGTGAATATCAAGCTACAGCCTTATTTATGTGTTAATCATCCGAATCCATCCTATTTACCCCCAAAAGAAGCATTAACGATTGTGAGGCGGTCCCCTACTTTTGATGAGATTGATATGATCATCGACAGTCATTTTGGAGAAAAACTAGTTTTTTATAGAATCTAGTTGCCTGCAACCAACTAGCTAATCCGACGTATAGTACAATTAGCCAACCTGCAGATTTGGCTTCTAATTATACAAGTGGCTAGCATGATGATACGGTAATTAGAACTTCTTGTGGGGCTGAGCCGACAAATCTTACAAGCAGCTCCAAACTTACAACTGCTCCAAGACAATTTTCACAATAATATTGTACGAGAAGGTTGTCCCAAGAGGAGTTAGATTTATGCTATTTAGTAATTTTGATGAAAAAGGTACTTGGAGCGGAGGCAAGTCTATGAGGGAGGAAAGGAAAACACTCTACATAAAATTGGAATCAAGGACAAGGCACTCAAAAGGCTCCTAGAGATACTATAAAACTATAGGATTTAGGGTCTAACTACAATTTTGATGCTACAGTTGGCCACGTATCATTGCCTTACCATTTCAAGTTTTAGTATTTACTTGAACACTATTAATTTAGGTCAAGGTTCATTGCGGTAATGTGAACATGAACCTACCCCGAACATAACCTCTCTCTAGTTTAGTATGTCTAACTCCAAGTTATCTCCAGTTACATAGTTTCCACATACCTTGCATCTTCCTCTTCGACGACCTTTTTCAGCCTATCTCTTCAAAAATTCACCTGCAAAGGTTTTCAGGTCTCACTCAGAAGGATTATATTGCTGTCCAAATAGACGATGTTCCTACGAATTAGGTCCTACAACTCCTTTTGTGAATGTTCCAAGCTGTCGTACCACACACATCTAAATGTTTCTTTTCCCTTGGAACCCGCAAAGACCTAAGTTGGCCAATGACACCGCTTCAAACTTCTTGGAGAGCTCTTCCATAATAGATTCCTCCATCAATTTCTTGCCAAAATTGTTGATCGACTTGCTAGGCTAGATCTTCGTAGGCACCTTCCCTCCACGATTGTGAATTCTCCACGTCAACTTTTTCTAGCCATTGCTGACACTTGTTAAGGCGGTTGCAAGCCTTCTTCATTGCCACTTACGTGCATTTCGTCCTCCAAAAGGTTGTCAATTCTTGTTGGTCTTTTGTATTCACCGCCTTCAGGAAAATAGGATTTTATTTCCATGCAAAACTCATTGATCAGCACTTGGAAGTTAGTTGTACTTCTGTTCAAATTTTGCATATACTCCCAATGCACACATATTCCTCCCTTTCTTCTCGATCCAATTCATCAAGGTATGCCAAGTCATCCTTAACGTATTTTCATTCATATATTCAGCAAGAAGCGCCTTTTCGAATTCCATCCACGTTACATGATCATTTTGGATTTCCATAACTCTCTCTCGGATACTTGGTTCGACCATATGCTTGAAGTTAGAAATTTTCTTTTGATCTTGGATATCCCTCTACTGCATCTCGTTTCGCTAGGTAGCAAGGAAATATATGATATTTTTGCCTCTAAATTGACCAACTATCTCCATTGTTCAATTGACAGCTTTGTTGATTACCTTCCGCATAATTCTCATGATACACAGCATGCCTTTCGTAAATTTCTCTCCTTGAGTTCTACTTGTTCAAGCCATTGCCACACTTGATATCCTCCTACCGCCTCGTTTTATGTCGAGTACACCAAAGTTGTCCCGAAAATACAACAGAACCCGGCGGCCTCTAACTAGAGAGTCCCAAATTTTGTGCAAATAAGATTAAAGAATTGATTGAAATGCAATAATTAGATGACTTTCGTTTAGAAGTGAAAAGTAATTGCAATTGATCCCACATTTGAGATTAATAAACATTTGGGCTTAGGTAGATTAACACATTAGAGTTTCCAAGTGTAGATCCAATTCGGATTAGGGGTTTGATAGATTTCAAATCAGGATCTATTAGAGATAGATTTGAAATTCAAATAATGAATTTCTAGGATTTTGGATTCTAGAGAATGGATTTCGGATTCTAGAGAATAGATTTCAGATTCTGTGAGAAATTAGGAATTTGGCTCTAGGATTCAATGTTTGGATTCAAAGTATTAGAGTTACATGGCCTCCTTGGTTATCAGAAATACTTTGATCTTAGTCATATTTCTATAGTAGGATATTTGAATCCTTAAAGGTGAGTATGGCCATTAAAGCTAATACACCATGAAAGTTGAACCACAAAAGTTCACTTTCTTGTTACAATTGTTGGTCTGCTCAATTGAGGTCTTTTTTCCCTTTACTCTGATAGCATAACATTAAGCCTTAAGATGTCTACAAGAATTTAATTATATCACAATTTCATTTTTATAAAACTTACAAAGACAAAGATAAAAAAAAAGATGCAAAACACATAAAATTAGTATATAGAATGGGTGTTTGTTACAAAATAATTACAAAATCACAAGGTGATATGTTTTACATTTATTATACCAGAAAAGTTAATATTTATAATCCAAACCTAAATAAAAATAGATGACAAGTATACTTTGAATTGTGATCAATTAATTACCTTCAACATTGCAACTGAAAGCCGAATATATATACTGCATCAATTATCATCCGTCTAACTTCTTCAATCGTTTTCAACAACTTGTTCTTAACCTTGAGAATGTTAAAAAATATAGAGGGTAATCAGTGCAAAGGTAATACTTATTTTTACATGTTAATTCACAATTAACTTATCATTGTTCATACATATAAAGAGATATATGAACAATAATGACTACCACATAAACTATTTATCATGGATATTAATGGATGTCATTCATTGGCATAAGGTAAAGTTAATAAATATAGTGTTCAATAAATGACTTGATTGTAATATAGCCATTTGACCACACGTAAAAATTGTATATTTTTGTAAATTCCAAGTATGTATCGGATAATTTGTATTAATGCAAATCATTCATAGGGATAAGGTGAAATTAATAAATAAGGTGTTCAAATGAATAAATTTAATTATTGTACTATGAGATGAGTAAATCACCTCAATTGTTAAGGTTTGGAGAATATTCTTTCCATGGGAGCTTATGTTTGCAGTTAAAACATTAATGTCCACAGCTTCCACAGCCCGACATAGTTGAACTAGCACATTCTCTTCATTCTTGCAATGTATACGAATATGGTACAATTGCTTCTTTATCTGAGTTACCTGTATCTGTGTGTACAATATAATATCATAAAGATTGAGTGACGTATTGTATTTTTTCCATACATAAGCAATTATATGGCCAATGTTTATTCTTTTGTGCAATTGTGTCTCTTCTTCAAGGTTCAATCAATAGTTTTTTTTTTTAATATTGGTGTCACAATTAAGGAGAGGTAATCTATTTAGAGCACTTATAAATTCAAATATTTTGAGAACTTATCCATACATATATTAGTACTCAAGACTTCACCAAATATGTCTAGGATCATATATAATAATCTAGATTATGTTTCTAATCAGTCATCTTCAAGTAATTATTGGAAGGGTGTTAATCTGGTTAATTAACTTGATGATTTTCTAATTTTCCTTGAAACAATATTGCTTTAATTTTCAGTATGATCTATGTTATTGAATTCTAATCTAAGTTTCTAACATCAATCAAAATATTACCAATTTGGTAACATTATAGAGTTCACAAAAACATTGGGGTTACTTATTTTAGGATGTTAAATCCTTTGTGGATTGATCTTTTATTGAACCTTTTATCATTCTTCTGAACTTATTTATATACGATATGATGTTCTAAGATAGGATTATCATGCATATAATATGAAAATCACCATATTGTGCAACAAGTTAGATTTTCAAGGACTATCCTCGGTTTTGCATTTTTGTCAAATCAATGATCATGCTTCACTTTATCTTGGTCTCCATCTACCTTAATAGATAATATTTGGAGTCATCTATACTTTCATCTTGGGCATGACAATGATCAACAAAAGCAAGTCATGATTCAACCTCCTTGATTGTATGATTGATTATATCGATTTGTTCCATTCATACTTACTGTCGATATTGATAACAATATACCTATAATGATTGAATGTAGCAATAATCAACAAAAGCTAGTAATCCAGCATCATCTACTGTATAACTAGTTCTATATCTTTTGTTTCATTCACTCATAAATCATGCTAGTTATACATGAAATTGTATATGCTAGCAAATTGGTAACAAACATTTGACATTGCACCACTTGAAGACCAAATCACCTAACTGGAAAATGCTATGAAACAAAAAACCTAAACATTAGATCTAGAGTCACTAGTGTTAATAATAACCCTCAACCTAGTGCATGAACTTTCACATGCCCAACTCATGAATCAAATGTATAATGAGAAATTATACGAAAAAAATGGGTTTAAAAACTTTCTTTTTTCGCAATTTTTATGTAAATTTTTAGGCCTATTCCACAATTTTCTAGTTACCATAAAAGCCTTTTTTATTTTGATTAATGTCTTATATTGCTCCATCACATTTTGATAATTGTATCATAGATCACCCATTCCAAAACACCAATTTAACTTGTGATAGTCTAAACTAAGCGGCACACGGTTATATGAGGATTTTCATGTGATTCTTTCAGCAAGTGAACATTTCTCTCCTCACGATCACCTGTTAGACGGACAAGTACCTCTCTCACTTTAATAAATGGTAAAGCAAATAAAAAAGAGAGACATTTGAGAATGAAAAGGGAGGAAGGTAAAAAGTCAAAAGGAAAAGGTGAAGCTGCAAGGACATCCAAAAATGTAAAATATCTAAGGAGCTAGTAATCCTAATTACAGTTTATGGTAATGCTTTAAATACACAAAGCTCACAATTAGTTGTAATTGGACTGCTTTAATGGCCGTACCTAATCCGTTAATCATATTGAACCTGTGATTCTACCAAATCAGATAAAAAGATGAGAAAGAGATCAAAGAGGATTAATTTTACCATGGTAATCTCACAAGGTTGAAATGAACTGAAATTACTCGTTGGGTGGCTGGGCACAATATTATAGTCGTCCATTAACAACGTGGTTAATGGGTGTGATCCAATGAGATGCTCTAATTGTCTAGTTTTGGCTGTCGCAATATCCATATAATTACTCGATGTAGCTCGTTGCATTGCTGCCACCATAACTGCAACGTCCGCTTCGCCATGCGCCACATCCGCTTGCAGGTCCTGGAGATACTGTGCCGCATCGCGAATGATCGACACTTTGTCCATCTTTAATTTCAATTCACATTACAAAAAACAAATGGAATTATATCATTTCAATCTTGGCCGGCAGTACATGATAGAAATATACAATTGCTAACGATTAATAATTACAAAAATAACCGATCAAGGGAGATTATAAGCAATTCCATATTGATGATCAACTGTACTGATAATTATAACCATTGATTAATTAGCTAGCAAAATCAATGCTGATTTGCATGTATCATTGTAGCTCATGATTGGCGATTGACGATACAATTTGGCTACTACGATTGATACCACAATATGCCGATTTAATAATTATTATAATGCTGTTTAGCAACAAGATTCTCACTCAAATAATTATGAACAAGATGATCATGATTTATTGATATATGGCAGGATGACAATCTTTACCTTAGTGATGGTGGGGATAAGAGATGTGAGAGAGTAGAGCTTCTCGTTGAACATTTGCCTACGCCGCCGTTCCGCCACCAAGTTCTTCTTCTTCTTCTTCTTAATCTTCTTCTTCATCTTCTTCGTCGTCATCATCACCGGCTTCTTCGGATGGGTATTAATATCATTAACCAGCTCGTCGATCAGATTGACGGATTTGTTCGCCATTCTTTGCTGCAGGCCAACTGTATAACTGCCTTTGATCGTGTGGCTGATCCTTGTCTTCTGAATATGATCCACCCGAGATATCAGATTCGGGCCTGCACCCACATAGATGTTGCTGGGATCCGAGCTGCAAGAATTTGCCCCATTTGGATCCTTAATATTCAATCCTGCATCGCCGAGATTTCCCATCATCTCAATATAATTCGATCCATATATTAATTCTTCAGCATCCATGAGATTGAACAGTGTATTGTCATGATCATCGACCACGTAATTACAATTATCATCGCTATTGAGTACGTGATCCATGATGATATAATTCGCCATACTGCTTAATCCAGCTCCGGCATCGCCGATCAGATTATCTGCATCAGGCCGGTCGTCATGATCCGTAGCTGCTAATTCATCGTCAATATTACCATCATCCGCAGATTTGATAATATCGTCAGCTAACGCATCGGATCGCGCAACGGCGAAGTGATTAGCATCTGAGCCAACGTGGTGATCATCAGCCGGATCATGAATGTCATGGACGAGGAGAAAATCCGCAGGATCACAAGGGATCAGGCGGCTTCCCATCACCATAACGGGAGCTGCTGAAGCTGGATATTCACCGGAAAGATCAAAATGAGCATCACTTATATGTGGATGAAGATGATTATGATGATGATGGTGAGATGGTGCATTCATAGTGTTTGTAATGTGATCTTGTGAGCTTATCATTGATGACTACTGCAAATTCAGGATCATGAGCAGCTGGGATCAAGATCTAATATATAAACCTGCATATAACTGTTATCATCATTAAGGGCTGCAAAAAATTATAATTATAGCGGATCGAGCTGAATCGGAAGCGTTGCAACGAACTTAATTAATATGCGTGGAAGTGGATGTCGTGGCTGGTAATGATAGGCTTCGGAGGGCTGAGCTTAACCAGTTTCGTTCGTTTTCTGCCGTGGAACAAACTGCGAGCTGCATTTAATATGATCGGTACTACGGTCTCCACGTAATAAAAGTAAAGAAAGAAAGAAAGATACATTAACATCTTCTAAGACGAGAAATATTATGGCCCAGAGAGACAAAAGATACAACAGTGGGATATATATCCAATCATTCAAAGTACAGAAAAGAGTTTAAAATGATGCCATCCCAACTACTGTTTCTGAATGGCACTAGTACTAAACATTATGTACATTGAAAGGTGGCCTCACACGTCGCTCTCAAGATGTTTGTTGCCGTCATATATGATCTAATGTTGCAGACGACGACGAGGGTGCCTGCCTGCAGCTTTTTCTATATTGTGGTCCATTGATCAGCACCACTGTACCCATAGGGTCCGATCGCTATCCCTTCTCGTGCAGGCAAACAAACATTGCAATCAATGTTGTCTGGACCATTGATTGTGTGCAATTGCAGCTTGTCCCAATCTACCGATCGTTACACATATTCAAAACGTGACGGCAAACTCTGAGCAATGCCGTTTGAAAAAAAACTCTCACCATACGTGCCTGTCACTACTATCACCCGGTGCTGAACCATGAGTGTTATATTAACTACAGCTGCGGCATTGCCATCATGACCACATACCATAACTGAACCTATGGATCACGAGAGTTCAATATTATTCGCGGTGATTTTAGTGGATCAGTGTGTATGATTTCAGGGAATATTATCTATGATGATATGTCCAATTATAACTATAATTAGATAATATTAGCTGGCCCACCAACCCCGCTTATAAAAGTACCATGCTATTATAGCTCAAATCAGTGTGCATCTACCAACATTAGATATCCTCCATCAGTTTTGATTGTAGTGTATAAATAGATCTATATTATATGTGGATTATTAGGAGAAATCACTCAATCTTTAATAACTTATATATTACAAAGTTGGCGTCTACTACTGTCATTCTTCGTCTCAGTTTTCCTAGTAAATTAGTTACCAATTACCTTAAGCTTGTGATTTTAGGAAGTGTTTTAATGGATGTATCAAATTATTGCAAGAAAGAAATGATACCGATAATTGACATTAGGTCAAGACCCCGTTCTTGTACTAATGTTGATTATCAAGGAAAATTCGGGAAAAAAAGAATATTGTCCATCGTTGAAATTAGAAAACCAAGCAATTATTAGAGATTTGGCCAGTCAAAGCATGGCATTGCTTATGATTTGTGTAACATTGCCATGCTTTCTTACAAATATTTAAATGGAATTCCTACAAACAAATTCTACACCCAATATATTAGTCATCTCTTACCAATCAATGCCCAGAAATTGACTATTAAATGTTGATGTTACAAAACTTTCTCCCACTAAAATCAATAAGAACATCAACAATATTGCCACTATCTAATTAACATTCGCAAACCATGATTCACAAATTGGAACTATGCCCCCTCAATGTTAGTGAACTCTCAATAGCATGAGATTAACAATAATATGAATTGGCATGTTGAAAATCACAACAAATATTGCAATAATAAAGCAAGCATATAACATGTCTTAAGTACTCTTCAATAATATTCATGCTTGTGATTCAATATTATGTTAGAAGATGTAAGAGCCCTATCATAGAACATTAAACACGATGCAAGTGTTAACCAACATTTTTGTTGGGAAGGAGCCTTTACAAGAATAGAGATGCTTATAGGAGCATGTGACTCGGTTATGAGCATGCCATTTACTTTTTTGAGATTCAGAGTCACTAAAAGTTGTTTTCAGTAAACAAACTTGAAGAAATAATTGATCAAAACAACTTCTAATGGATATGAGTAATAGGTTGTGTAAAGGGAACATGACACATTGATCTAAACCTAACTGAAGTAAATGTAGACTCGAGTTTGTGGGTACATGAAGGCAAACCATTAACCAAAGTAAATTCGGACCCATAAGAATTTTATGGTTGTTGCTGCTATAGATCGACTTGCAACGATGCTAGAGGCTTTGTACAACACAAGCTTGAAGAGGTGTTGTTATCGCTGCATTCCTCACGAGTGACTCCCCCATCTTCCAACACTTGCTTCCCCTCTCCATTGTTGCACTACCTGAACATGAGTGGGAGCTACTACCTGGTGTGAGAAGCTCCAATGTACCATAAAGGCATCGAATCTATGGAAGGAGCTATCGAAGAGCGAGATCTTGCTACAAGATTCGAGGCTTCCAAAGCTCAAGGTGCATGTGCCATGCGTGGAGATCATGGACAACAAAGGGAAGGCACTAATGTCGACATATCTACAAATGGAGAAGGTCCTCCACTAGAAGCTACCATGTAGTAGATGGATGGCCGCCCATTGGCCCCTAGGAAAGTCCAAATCTGTTGCTCAGTAGCAGTGGTTAGCCTTGGACCGTAAGTCATCATTATGTTGTTGAAGCTACTAGCTATTGGTGCCATCGGAAACATCTAGAAGGTCGGGAGCATTAGGTTCCCCAACCTTGGCCCTGTTGAAAAGTAGAGATAGAAAGAAACCGGTCATTTGCCTAAGAGAGAAGAGAGGAGAGAGGAGAGAGTATGTGAAAAAGTAATTATGGTATAAACAATATAGATTGTTATGTACATCATGGCCTTAGGCCTTTATATAGAGATACATGATGTGATATTAAGGGGCATCATAATGAGATGTGAAAAGGCATCATACCTGCCTATGGCTTTCATGGTGAATATACATGAAGGGCGATTATTAATTAATTTATTTATTTATTTTTATTTACATTATTATTTCCACACACCCCGTTAAGTTAGATAATAGTGACTAAGTTGGTTTTAGCCCTATTTATTACAACCTTCGTAACGTTCAGACTTTGAGTAGACTTCTTGAGAAACTATGCCAATTGTTTATTAGTGTGCACATGTGCTATCTCTATATTTCCTTTATGTAACAGTTCTCTAGTATACTAAAGCTTCCTGGAATCATACTTGTAGGTTACCTCAGAGTGCTTGAGGTTCTTCGAAAGCATTATGGTTGACATACTGTTACAATGGAGCAGAAGTGGAAAATTCAAGAATAGTGTTATCTCTTTCAAAAAGTGTTTTAGCCATATTCTTTCCTTTTAACGCCAGTCATTATCATGTATTGAGCTTCAATTAACGAAAATGTGACTGGTTCTTGCTTTTTAATTTGTAGCTATGAGGAGATACATTTAACTTTTTACTTTGTAGCTATGTGGAGATACATTTAACTTTTTACTTTATTTTTTAGTTTGGTTCTTGCTTTTTACTTTGTAGCTCCACTTGAGAGAAAATACACTTAGCCAGATGTCAATTGTAATGTTCCTTTATCACACCCCCAATTGGAACCTAAGTAGCAAGTTAAATATGGTTTTAGAAGAGGTTGATTTGCCGAGTAGGTGATGCCGAAACCCTTAGTAATTTCTTGAAGGTACCTTAGTATGTACTTCAAAGGTTAGGAGTGGATAGGACTAGCGGCCTGCATATAGCGAGATAGAAAGTTAGCTACAAAACATATGTCTCGCCTTGTCCATGTCACAAGGTACTGTATGCCATCGAGGATATTGTTGGCATAAGGGATGTTGGCTTTTGGAGAGATTGGTAGGGGTTTGTACTTGTTGCGTCTAACTTCTTTCTTAGATCTAAGGCTTTGACCGGATTGCTTCACATTTAAAAATATTCTAAAATGTTGGACGTTACCGAATTTGCCAAACCAATGATGGTATGGAGTGGCATTGGGGTCAATGGTATATAAAACTTGGTTTTGGATGTACCATGTCGTCTCTACAACCTCTTACAAATAGCGTCTGGGTAGTCCCGCAGTGATGAGCCTTGCTCTAGCGGCTCTAATTAGGGTGCAATTCTTTTGGGCAGATACCCATTTTCTTGAGGTGTATATGGGACGGTGAATTGTTATTGGATGCCCTCGTCTTTACAAAAGGTCTGGAACTCACTCGAGCCATATTCGCCACCATTGTCGGAGCGACGTGCCTGGACAGGAAGATCGTGTTATCGGATGACGAGGTTACAATATTCTTTGAAATAGGTGAATGCTTAATACTTTTTGTTTAAGAAGTAGATGGTCGTATACCTGCTTAAATCATCAATAAAGGTTAGGAAATAGTGAGCCTGTGAGCGAGCTTGTTTTCATGGGATCACATAGATCACTATGGACTATTTGGTTCAACTGGGTGGATTCAGATTGGGATCTAGGGTGACTTTTATGGCTAGACTTCCTTAAGATATATATTTCACACAGTTCGATTACGTTCAAATATAAGGGGAGGCCTGCAAAAAGCTTGTTTTTTATCATTCGGTTTGGAGTGGCGCTATTGATGTGATCGAACCTATAATGTCACATAAGGGTGGACACGGCTTTGGTTAGATAGAGGCTATAAATAGATGATATGCCAATTACATGATGTGGGTTGGACATCGATATAGTTATCGGATACAAACGGCCTTTTTGGGGTAGTTTGATAATTTCAAACTTTCCATTAAGGGGTTTGAAGTGAATAATACAAGATTCATGGAAGAATTAGATAGACAATCTAGTTGATGTAGCTGTTGTAATCGAGAGGATATTCCGACCGAGTTTTGGAATATGGTATATGTTAGAGATTGTGATTCCTACTCCACTTGATAAGGTCACGTACAAGTTACTGATGCCGATGGCCGTGACGAATTGGTTGTTGCCGAGGTACGCACACATGCTGCTTGGAATTTGCTTGTAGTCTCGGAGTCATCTCTTATGCGGTGTCATGTGATGGGTGGTGACGGTGTCGAGTAACCACTCAATTGTGTCTCTGTTGAATGGGACACAAGTGCTGCTATTTAGTGACGACGTAAATACTTGTAAATTCTCCATAATGTATTGTCCAAGGTTAGGGACATTGAGATGTTGTTGCTATTTAGTGAGGATGTAAATAATTGTAAATTCTCCATAATGTATTGTCCAAGGTTAGGGACATTGAGATGTTGTTGGAGATGGGCTCTCGGACGCTGGCCATGTAGACCACAATATGAACACACCTTGGTCGGAGTAGTGTTGGAGCGGACATTGTTGTTCTTTCGGAATGGTTGTCCCCTTTGAAAGTTGGGTTGTCGTCGTGCCACATATTGGGTCGATGGTGTTGGAGCGACTCCACTCGCTCTATGCGCACCATTGCGCATGATTTCTTCTTGCCGAATGCCCACCATTAGCGTTTCGATGGTGAGGCTGGTCACCGACGCTTGTGTGATGATAAACGGTCGCCACGACGTATGTAATCCTGCTAGGACAAGCATTGTTTCGAGGTTGGGGTCCAATAGCAAATGCCACTCGTCAAGAAATTTCGAGAGTTCTTGGTTTTCGGCAAAGGAGGCGACGAGGAGCCATTTAAGCGAGGCGACTTGAGTGATAAGATCTTCGTGGTGATAGTTGGATCGTAAGAATGTCTAGATTTCCGCCGACGTGTTGCACCGTCAGACCATTTGGACTTCGGGGTCTCCAAGGTGGAACTTGAGTTCTGCTTGCGCTTGAAGGTCTTTCGCCATCAATTCGGCTTTTTTAGTAGCCGGGGGTTGCAATTCGCCGCTTACGATGTCCTAGAAGTCCGCTCGCTTCAGCACTTACGACATCCGCGTGGCCCACATAAGGTAGTTCGGGCCGGTAAGTTTGTCGGGGTTGTAACTTCTCATGGCGGTTGGGACGAGCGGGGTATTACCTTGAGTTGCGGTTGTCGGGCCGGGTGTTGTCGTCGAGAAGCCAGGTGCTGTCGTCGAGGAGCCAGGTGCCAGGGTCATTGGGCTGAGCGGCGAGGTGTGTGTGTCGGTTGTACGCTGTGCCATAGTTGTCCGGATCAATTAATAGCAAAGGCACCAACCGGCAAGAGAGGAGCGAGGAAGTGGGGAGGGAGGCTAACCTATCGCTCTGATACCATGTGGGAAAGGAGAGAAGAAGAAAACTGCCTCGTATGAGAGAGATAGAGAGAGAAGAGAGAGAGATAAGAAATGTAAAAGTTGTATGGTCAATGTATCGCTCTGCTTGTGACACCATGGCCTTGGAGGCCTTTATATACATGCATGGCGGGAGATGGTGAACACCATGAAGGTAGGGTAAGCTTCATGGTGAATCACCATGAAGCCAGGTGATGTTTCATATTGGGCTATTATTTATTTATCTAATTATTTTAACTTATGATCTTCACATGATCCAGACACATAAAGAGGTACTACTGAAAATTAGGTCAGAGTTTGAGGGTTTATGTCTGAAAATTAGGTTTGATGTTCAAGGATTACATAGGGGTTTAAATATTCATGAAAACGCCATCATCGGGTGACCAATATATTTTATTTGGGCTTGTGATTAGCAGTACACATGATTAGTGATTAGCTGGCTGCAAACGTGTATAGTTCAGTGTTGCCATTCATTTTGAGAGCTCGACGTAATGAGGCAGGCGATCAGTACTGATGTGCTAGCGATTCAATAATAAGAGATAGTGTGTACTGTGCACGGTGCGCAAGCGCACGGCGCCATATAATGATGAGCTTATAGAAAATAATAGTAATGGATGTGACGCAGTGCGAAGTTGCAATGAGGATTGAGCTAGCAAGAGAGGTTGGATCCGGGGTCGACGCCGAGGGTGGTGCAGAAGGACTTGTAGAAATCGATGCAGCTTTGGCGGCCGCTTGGGTTGGAGGGGTTGCTTCCGCACTCGAGGCCGCCGTTGATGGCTTGGATGGTGGCGCCAAAGCCGGGGCCATTGACCATGGCACTGTGGCACGTGGGCGAGCCGCCCGTCATCCACGCCCACACCGCCATCTTGAACGACGTCGTGGGGTTGGTGGCCACGATTTTGGGGTTGTTGATGCCGTCGAAGCCGATCGCGTCCCTGGCCGCCTTGTAGTTGTAGTTCCACGACAGCTGGATGGGGCCGCGCCCGTAGTATTGCTTCCCGGCCACGCACGGCACGTCCGACGACGTGTTGCATTAGGTCGCCTTGTCGATCTCCTCGACGTACTGCCCACCTATATATAGATATATATCATAGCAATTCATCAGGCGCCGCACCAGTTCGGATCGGATCAGATTAGATCGCACTAGCCGTCATTGAGAATTAGCTGCTAGATCACGGATCGCTTGAAAATGTTTATCTATATGGTACACGTACTTTCGGTCTCGTGCGCGATGTTGGCGAAGAAGGCGGCGAGCTCGCGCTTCTGCACATCGGAGCTCCCCGTGGTGCCGAAGCCGCTGTACGCCGCAGCGGCCGATAAGAAGTTGTAGGTGTAGAAGCCGTTGGCCGGGGAGGAGGAGCGTTGGGAGAGGAACTGGTTGAAGAGGGCGGTGGTGATGATGGAAGAAACCCCCCCTCCGGATGATCCGGACAAAGAAGAAGAAGAAGAAGAAGAGCAGGGACCGTTCTGGCAGCCGGTGCCGCAGTAGTCGGAAGTGGAGCCGCAGTACCTGTGAGAAGATAGAGAGAGATATAGGCCGCCTGCCTTTGAGAGGAGAGAGGATGAAGGGGTTGTATCCAAATCTTGTATTATTCTGTAACATCATGGCCTGAGAGCCTTTATATACATGTGGAGTATGGCGTGAAGGGGTATGGAAATGTGATATAAAAAGGGCATCATACCTGCCCATGCCATGGTGAATGCCCATGAAGGGCAGGCATAACTACTTATCTAATATTTAACTTATTATTTTCCACACACCCCCCTAAGTTAGATATTAGTGACTTGATTTGATTTTAGTCCTATGTGATTACAACTTTTGTAATGTTTGGTCTTTTGAGTGGACTTCGTGAGGAAGTTTGCCCATTGTTCATCAGTTCATACATGCACTATCTCAATATTGTCGTCATGTAATAGTTCTCTAGTGAACTTGAGCTTCATGGCAATATGTTTGGTTAGCTCGGAGTGCTTCAGGTTCTTCGCGAGCATTATAGCTGACATATTGTCACATTGGAGAATAAGTGGATGATCCGGGTATAATGTTGTCTCTTTTAAGAAGTGTTTTAGCTAGATTCCTTCTTTTAACGCCAGAGTCATCGCCACGTATTAAGCTTCAGTCGATGACAGTGTGACTCGTTCTTGCTTTTTACTTTGCCAAGATATAGCTCCACTTGAGAGAAGGTACACGTAGCCAGATGTTGATTGTAGCGTCTCTTCATCACCCCCCAATCGGCATCTGAGTAGCAAGTTAGAAATGGCTTTAGAAGAGGTTAGTTGGCCGAGTAAGTGATGCTGAAGTCCTTGGTTTCTTGAAGGTATCTCAATAGGCGCTTCAAATGTTGGGTGTGGATAGGACTTGGTGCCTGCATATAACGAGATAGAAAGTTAGCTGCAAAGCAAATGTCCGGTCTTGTGCATGTCACAAGGTACCGGATGCCACCAAGGATGTTGGCATAAGGGAATGCCACCATGTCAGAGGTAGGAGTCGTTGTTGATGACGAGGTTTTGGTTTTGAGGGAAATTGGTAGGGGTGTTGATACCCCTTTACAGGTGGACATGTTGTATTTTGTGAGGAGGGATTCGACATAGGATTGTTGGCTTATACGGATATGGCCATGGGAGTGGTCTTGAAAGACTTGGATGCCAAGGCAATAATGAAGTGCTCCCATGTCTTGCATCGAAAATGATGCATGGAGTTCACTTTTGGCCTTGGATAGTACATCATTGGAGTTAGATAGGATGAGTATGTCATCCACGTAAATGGCTAGGAGGAGGATTACATTGGTGCTATTCCGGCAGTATACATTTGGGTCGGATTGGAAGCGGATATAGCCTAGATGTAACATACAAGTGGTAAATCTCTCATACCACTGGCGTGGGGATTGTTTTAGGCCATAGAGAGATTTCACAAGTTTACAAACATAAGTAGGATGATCCTTGGAGATGTAAGTGGGTGGTTGCTCCATGTAGATCTCTCCATGGAGGTCACCGTGGAGGAATGTCGTTCGAACATCCATTTGATGCACGAGTAGGCGAAATTGCGCGGTGGTCGCGAGCAATGCCCGAAAGGAGGTGATCCGGAGCACAGGCGAGAACGTCTCGTTGTAGTCCATGCCGGGTACTT
>JBBBWG010015357.1:0-16888 GCA_037176905.1 Azolla pinnata
CCAGCAGTATGTTGGAGCTGTCAAGAGGTAGGTTAGAACAAAGAGAAGATCAGATTTGAAGGAGGAGGCTTCAGATCCGAGACGGTGAGAAGTGGTGGCAACAGTGCAAGAGAGAGTTAGAGAGAGAGAGAGATAGGCACAAGAATAGAACTTCTATTCACTGGAGTTGGAACAACCAACTTAGAACGACCATACAAGCTTGGTATTTATACCCCCAAGCTAGGGTTCAAGACAGTTTACGGCTTATTACAAATATAGTTCATTCACTTATGGACAGTGTGAACACGGCCATTAGATGCCTATTTTCGACACTGCGTCATAGAGCACATAAGTCCGAACTCGTATAGATTGAAGCGCCTATCAAATGCGAGTCGGACATCCGCACATGTCGTTCGGATGAAGCGTTATGTGATAACACTCACCTCCGATAACACCAACACCACTTTTCACGAAGGGGGTGGTGTAGAGAGTCAAACTGAAAGTAATGGCCAAGTGTGAACGACCAAATATAGATGGCCAGATAAAAGCTAGGCAACTAACAAAGTGACCTGGCCAAATGTGGATGACCAAATAACAACTAGTAACCGAATAGGTTCTTGGAAGTAACAACCAAAGAATTGCCTATAAAGAAGGATGTATCTAAGTACAAGGGGCAGGCTATTCCGGCTGCTATCTAATAGAATTCTACCAACGTCTGATCTACATCTTGTATATGTTATGTTACATAGCATTGATCTTGTTTACATCTACCTACATTACAATATGGGTTGAAGTATGTTGATGTATCTTAAATAATTATGCTAATTTACAATTGATTAAGCCTATATGTCACTAAAAATTTTCATATTCTATTTCTTGGCATTAGTAAACTTATAAAATCCTAGATTGCGGAAAATAAGTGACTAATATTTACTTCCAAAACAAAAACTAATAATTGCAGTGGAATTATTTTTGGGATTTAGAGATTTGCTTTTTAGAAACGATGACAGCTCCAAAACGTAAAATACGTGCAAAATACATCCCAATGATCGAAAAAATGAATGTGTTTTTTAAAATACCAAAGATTGTAACCTGTGTGTTTGTTTTTAAATCCGAGACATGAAACCTTTCTCCTGATTCTAGACAACACCCTTCTATTTCAACGCAGCAGAGCTCCAAAACAATAAAAATACGTGCGGAATACGTAAGAGTAGTCTAAGACGCGTTCGATTTGTAAAATACGCGTTTTTTAACAGCAAAGGTTGTGATCTATCTCTGTGTTCTTTTTTGCCCTTGATCAAGACAGGGCAACATTCTCCTAATTCTTCACAACACACCCTTCTGCTTCATCCTAATTCTTCACAGTACCCTTCTGCTTCAGATGGTGAAGGAAAGACAGGGAGGGTATTGTGCAGAATTAGGAGAAACCCTCGAACTCGGAAGACTTCGTCATGGCTTCTCCTTCTTCTTCTTCCTCCTCCTCGCTCGATGCACGGATATGGCGCTACCTCCTCCTCCTCCTTCCCCCTCACACCCACCCTTCGTCATCCTCCACTAGATCTCTCTTCTTCCGCACAACACTCCAGGTTCATTTTCTATCTGCTGAATCGATCATGGGTTTTTTGCGCCATTTCTCCCTTCCCGCCTGCCTCTCTCGATTCATTCGTGCTTGGATTCAATCCTCCGTGCTTGTCCCCGCCTCCCATTCGCTTGGATCACTCTCGTTCTCTTTCGATCTCTCGTAGCACGACTCCTTGACGACTTGCATTTGCCTTCTTTTCTCCTTCTTTGTCGTTTCACTGGAGAATTGGCTGATATTGGGCATCCGTTTACTTTCTGCTGCTTTGACTTTCACTTCGGTTTTTCTCACTGTTACAATTTCTTTCCTTTTCGTTTCAGGGTATTTTGCCAATAGTATCTTCCTATCGAAATCCCTTGTCTCTACTGAAAGCTACAAAAAAAGTATTCGGTTTTTCTGTGGGGATGCTATAAACGGACGCCAGAGATGTTCTCAGACAGAAAGCAAACAAAAATGGAAGGGAAAAACAAAAAGTTTGTCAGGTAAGGCATTCAAATCCCGTAAGACGAATGGACGCATTTTATTCGTATCATTCATGCTTCCAAGTAGGGGTTTCGTTTCTCGAGTTCTAAGTTTTAGACAGCTTAAAATCCACGAGAGTGTGATTCTTGTAAGGCAGATAATCATGCTGCGTTGTGGATTTCATTTTTTGAGCTGCAAAGATCAGAGAGATTCCTTGTCCTCAGAATGCTATTTTTTTTTATAGCTTGTTAATCTGAATCCAAGAGAATATGAGTCAAAAGTCTAAGATATCTATATGATATTGTAGGAAGAGGTTTGAGATCTCAAATGAATCTCTTAACATATCGAATGCCATATTGCTCATGCATATTCGTGATTAGACTTGTTCGCCTTTAGAGTATAAATGGGTTAGTGTCGCTACATAATTATCATAGTGAGAGGCTTGTGACTCCATACGGGAACCGTATTCAGCCTCAATCTCTACTATGACAAGCAACTGAAATCGTAAGGTTTTAATGTTCTAATGTCATTGGGATCTTTAAGGTAATATTACCCTAACACTAGCGTCTAACTCAAACAATATCTTCATACTTAGGAGCATCCTCACTGGGAGATGGTAGCGAGAGAAAACACGTGGTTTTACAAAATCATGGTTCTATCACAATGAAATTATAGAAATTGATGGTAAAGCTTAAGAGTTCATGATTGGCAAATCATGATTTAGATATGTGTCATTGCTGGTAATGCCGATGGCTAAACGAATGTTTGACTAGAGAGTTGGCTTGATGGTACTTGGTTGAACCCCCATATGTGTATTGGAAATAGTGAGTTTTCAACTGCCTCTTGACAGGCATTGTTAATGCTAGTATAGTAAGCGATACTCCAATTCTGATTAGCAAGAGAATCATTTCCGAAGGATATCTGGGTAATTGTGTCGTTTGACTGTGTGCACGCACTCAATTTCCTGGAAAACAAAAACAATAATATAGTTTAAAACTCAAGTTTTGACAAGTATAAAGATCCTCCTGTCAAGTGTGTGCGACATCTCTTCCCAACTTCCATATGGATGTACATATATTATTGTCTTCCAAGAGTCAAAATCTTGTTCAAGAAATTGACAGAAACAATATACCTCTGTAAACCATCCTAAGAGTGAATAAGAAATGATCGGAAAATATGCATAAAACAAACTTATGTTCGATTGATGCCTTTTTACACTCATGAATTGCATAAAGAATTGTATCAAGAAAGCAGCTACATCAGTGAAGAGGAATCATTTGTTGAATATGGTGGTCATGAGTGTTTTCAAAGAATAAACTTATCTCTCTCATCCTAGAAACGTAAGTAATATTTTCACCACATGTTGCAAGGCCATCTTGCATCATTCACTGATGTCCTGTTAGTGGTAAATTATAATATAAGAAATTCTTTCATCATAAGCTTGTATGGGAGCAGTTCTATCGTTCGTCACATTCCTTGTATGTTGTCAGACTGTAACGAGCTTTATATCATGACAGTAGATTATCCATACCTAAGTGTGATTACGTGTTATGCAGATTCCACAATAATGCAGTTGCAAACATGGATTCACCTGGTAAATTTGCATTTGAAGTCGAAAATAATCAATATCAAGGCCTTGCAGCAAAGCAAAGTCATGGAAAGAATAGTACAATGAGTAAACTTGGCAGACTTTTTGGACCTGGATCTTCAAAGGTGTATTCTGAAGGTTACGAGTCAAATCAGAGTGAAGTTTTGGATCCAAGAGGCATTTTTCTGCATAGGTGGAACCAAGTGTTTGTATTCTCATGTCTAGCTACACTCTTTGTTGATCCACTCTTTTATTATCTGCCCAAAGTGAATGAGGACTTGTGCTTGGAAGTGGACAGCAAATTGAGAATTGTCGTTACAGTTCTTAGGAGCATAACAGACTTTTTCCACTTAATTCATATCGGAATCCAGTTCCGTACTGGCTATATTATTCCATCTAAACGCATTGTCGGTAGGGGTGAGCTTGTCACTGATCTAATGCTCATAGCAAGAAATTATCTCCAAAGGCATTTTATTATAGATTTGGTTGCAATTATACCTCTTCCACAGGCAAGTATAATTTGGAAATATGCTCTTTTTTGGTATTTGGAAATCTGCTTGTTTCTATGCAAAAACTGTGGAAACTGCCTTGTAATTTTTATTTATGTCTCCAGTTGATCTATAAAACTGATGGTTCCTATTGTTGCATTTGATTCTCAGATCATGATATGGGTTGTCATCCCTGCACTAAAGGGATCAGCTGCACGGAGAGCAAAAGTTGCATTGTGGTTAATTGTGTTGTTCCAACTTGCTCCAAGGCTGTATCCACTATACCAACAAATCGGTGAATCATTGGGTCGGGTTGCGGAGACTGCTTTGTCAGGAGCTGCTTACAATTTACTTCTCTATATGTTGATCAGTCATGTAGGATTTCTTTGGACATATTTACCTCTATTTCAGTTGAAATTGTGGCAAACTACTGTCTTCTCTAAGAAGCAGACTCTACTGCTTATCCAATTAGTTTTCACTGGATTTGATGCACAAACCACAGTGATTTTTTGATTGCTTATGGCTTGGAAGCCTATAATGATAGTGAATAGTTTTATTACTCTAGGTGAACTCGTGGTCTTTTTGGCAGGCTGTTAGCTTTGCTAGGTTCAAGGTTTTCCTTCTGAAGTTTCTAAGGGGGTATAGATGCCAGTAACTCTGTCTCTATGGGACTTCCAGCTCCTCATCACTCATCAATTGACACCTGATAAATTAACATGAAATGCTCGTCGGAAGTCATACAATGATGCCATTAATGATGTATAGACAAGAGATGCAACATATGAAACCGCTCCACTGCTGAGAAGAGTTTGAAAGTGGCCATTTGCGAGAATGAGACAGTTAGTTTTTCAAATCAGAAGGAAACAGAAAACGTTTGAGATTTGATGGCTGCTGACTCTTCATTGCCTTCAACGGTTGAGGGCAGCAACTCTTCCTTTAGCTCCAACTCATATTTGAGATTGGATGGCCTCTGACTCTTCATTGCTTTCAATTGATGATGACATCCCTTTAGCTCCAGTTGCCAATAGTCCACCTCATTAGACTGTTGCAGAATTATTGATCCGCTCTGCAATGGAAGTCAGTCAAATGTCCAAATATATGAAGTAAATAGTTGCATGCTTTCTCTGATTATTTTTCCAACTTCTCTTGTTTCTCAGTTGGCTCAAGTTTCTTTCTCATCCATCATGTTCCAACTGGTATGTGTTTGTTCACTTATATTTAGTCCAACTTGTCAAAACGTTACTGAAGCCATGTTTGAAGATGTCACTCTCATATGAGGCCCTGCCATTCTATCAAATATCCATAAGCAGAACTGTTAGACACTGGGATATTTATAGTGTCTTCCTGTTTATCCTTCCTGGGATTTATATCACTGTGATAATTGAGATTTCACATCGTTGTGCCTAAGAAGTATGATGGCAGCATTGTGGTACATTTGAATATTCATACATCCTATATGATTCCTTATTGTCATTCTGGAAAAGGTGTGGGTATATAAATGCTCACATGATTGGCTAACACATCTATTTTTTAACTATTTCCAGTTCTTTGGTGCTTGCTGGTACCTACTAACTGTCCAGCGACAAGACACTTGCTGGGCATATAATTCAGCAAATCAAACTGTTTTCAGGAAAGGATATCTTGACTGTAGCACTAAAAATAATCCTGAGAGGGAACTATGGGATAGGGTGCTTCCTCAACAAGCATGCGTTTCTAATGATAATGGTTTCAATTTTGGGATCTATACAAATGCAATTACGCATAATATCACTTCTATGGATGATTTTACCGTTAAGTACCTCTACTGTTTCTGGTGGGGCCTTCAAAATTTGAGGTTAGACCTGTTTCCTGTTCTTTTCCCTGCCATGTTATATTTTTAGTGTGCATGCATGTAGACATCATGTTAAGTTGATGGATTCTGTTAGTTTAGGAGATGTTTAAATTGGGCATGTACCATTTGTAGCACACTGGGACAAGGATTGGCAACAAGTTCTTTCGTTGGAGAGGTGATATTTTCAATAGTCATCGCCATTAGTGGGCTTACTCTGTTTGCTCGGTTAATTGGTAATATGCAGGTAATGTTTGAACTTTTAAAATATGTTCCTGTTAAGACTAAGAGAGTGAACAAAATTTCTGCGCTATGAGCTAGTTTAAGATTATATATTCATTTTTTCCCTTTGTAATAATGGCATAAAGCTTGGTAATATACTTATGAGATCTATAATTTGATTTATAGACGTACTTGCAATCTCTCACTGTGAGATTAGAAGAGATGAGGCTGAAGAGGCGGGATATGGATCAGTGGATGCAGCATCGACAGCTCCCTCCAGAGTTACGTGAACGTGTACACAGTTATGAGCAATATAAATGGTTAGAGACCCGCGGTGTCAAAGAGAAAGAGTTGATCGATGGCTTACCGAAAGATCTTCGACGGGATATTAAAAGACATCTGTGTCTGAAACTAGTGAAAGGGGTATTATTCCTCTTCCGTCTGCCGTTCTTGTTCACTTTATCTCTCTATCCAAATGTCAACCGAAAAGAATGGAAGCTTAAAAATGGGAACAAATAGATGTCTCTAAGCAGCTGGTTTAAATGCTAAATAGCTAGCTGTTTCAAATCTAACTCCACCCTGCATGTCATAGCGTTCCTTAATTATCATTGCATTGACAATGCCATTATTTCATATGTCTAGGCATTCTGTCTCCATTGGTTTGTGTTCTGCCCTCAATATTTGTTTTTAAGGTGCCAACGGATATGCTTAAAATAATCCTACTACTTTCCCACTGTCATGCTTCTCCCAAAACAGTTCGTCCAATGCTGTCATACAATATATGTTCATTTCATTTATGTTACAGGTCCCCTTATTCGAGAGCATGGACGAACGGCTCCTGGATGCTATTTGTGAGCGTCTCCAGCCTGCGCTTTTCACGCCCAACACAACTGTGGTCCAAGAAGGGGATCCGGTTACTGAGATGCTTTTGATTATTCGTGGGTACTTGAACAGCCAAACGACCGGAGGAGGTAGAACGGGGTTCCTGACTGTGGGCAAATTGAGCCCAGGGAACTTTTGTGGTGAAGAACTGCTGCCATGGGCCTTGGACCCGAAATCGGATAGAAATCTCCCTTCTTCTACAAGATCCGTGTATGCAGAGACCGAGGTAGAAGCATTTGCGCTGGCAGCGGAGGATCTCAAGTTTGTAGCGTCGCAATTCCGGAAACTTCACAGTAAGCAAGTCCAAAACACATTGCGCTATTACTCACAACAGTGGAACATTTGGGCAGCTTCTTCTATACAAGTCGCATGGCGTAGGTACAAGAAGCGCAAGCTTTTGGAAATGAAGCAAGTAGAGGAACGCCTTGGAGCAGATGCAGCAAGGTATGTGAATGAAGGGGACAACAGCAATCCAGCTGCTAATGCCAGCATTGGGGGTGCTTTCTTCGCTGCGCGTTTCGCGGCAAGCACGATGCGAGCAGCGCATAGGCTCCGGGGCCTCCAGACTGCAGAGGAGAATCTCTCAAACCTGAAGCTCAAGAAGCCCCCTGAGCCTGACTTCTCTGGTGACAATGAAGACGGGTTTGTGTATTGATTATGTACATAAAGCGAATCAAAAAAACCGCATGTTGGCTCCGTTTTGGGAAGTTTGTGTGGTTTCTCGCTGCGAATGGAGAAGCTCGATCATTTTGCAGCCATTACTTCTTTCTTGATTAACACAACATGTATAAGGTATTTTTCCCTTGTGATGACAGAAGTTGAGTTGATTGAATCAAAGATTATTCAACAAGCCAGCCTTGCAAACTGCTACCAATGGTGGTGTCATCCACCATGTCGCCTGTACTTAATCTTACATTCTTTGTAGGTTTTTCATCTCATTGCCAGAAAACCACTGCTTTGATGTGTTTGTTGTTGCCAAAGAAAAGGTATGAGCCTGTTGCTTATGGGTGATTGTTCTTGTTCTGAATCTTCCCTTCGGTTGTGAACACGCTTTCGTCTGAGCTTTAGACGGCACGATTTTCGGTATCGAAATCTGCGCAGTGCGTACAATCGTAATTGTTTTAAAGTAGTGTATAGCTCGAGCTCTTTCATCACGGCATCTCCATGGACGGTTGTAGGTGCTCAGCCTTGGGCTTGTTTCTTCTCATTTGGTGGAGCCTCAGATTCATGGCTTATGGTAGTATGAGGGATTCGAATGTTGCAAATCGCAGTACAATTTTCATTTTGTTACATCAAGGTTCTTTTAGAACACTTTGGAACCTACAAACTTTGTTGTGGGGTGATTGATTGATAGGCGAGCCATGGTGGATTCATCGTGGCTATGGAAACAGAAGAGATCGGAGTTTATTATGTCAAGTTCCTTCAGACCTGCAATCTGCTTAGATTGCAAGAGTTTGTGGAATTGGACGAATATGCCACCATGATTTAGGGTTTAGGGTTTAGGGTTTAGGGGCTGGAAGGTAAGGTACACGATGCATAGCGAGCAGATAGATGGCTAGATGCAGTGTTGCTATGTACATGCGATGCTCACCAGTCCATATGCATTAAAATCTTCTGGGGCTAGCAAGCACCCGTCCCCGTTCTGAACCGTCGAACGATGAGCACACGTGTTTTAGACAGCGATAAATAAACTTTGGTTTGCGTTCGATGCATGCTACTTGAGCCCCTGATCAGCTCTGCTTGGCCCTTGCTTAGTCATAATTGCCCCCCCACCATCCCCTAATTATCGCCTAATCGGGCCGTAATTGGCGCCTAATCCAACCTAATCATACCCTAGTCAGCCCCTCATTGACCCCCGAGTAGCGCCTAATCGGGCTGTCATTGGCACCGTATCCAACCCGATTGTACCCTAATCAGCTCCTCGTTGACCCCCCTAATTAGCACCTAAACGGCCCTAATGGCGCCCCTAATCGATCCCTAAATAGTGCCTAATCAGCCGTAATTGCGCCACAGTTAGCCCCTAATGATCGCCGACTCGGCCCTTGTTGTGGCCTAATCAGCCCCTAATTGACCCCTAATTAGAGGGACTTAACCTTTTTCAACTTTCCACTTTGGCAAAAAGATTCCTTTTACTTACTTGAATCAACTAATTAATTAATGAATGAATGAATTAATTAATTGATTGATTTTTGATGCCGTAGGGTTTCTCTGTTCTGCGCGCAGCAGAGCTGCAGGAGAAGGATTAGGGTTTCCGCGCAGCAGAGCAGCAGGAGAAGGATTAGGGTTTCCGCGCTCCCGGTCGGAGAACAGAAGGAGGAGCCGCAGCCGCAGCAGCAGCAGCAGCAGCAGCAGCAGGAGGAAGAAGAGGAGGAGAAGGAAAAGAAGGACGAGGACGAGGGGGAGGAGTAGGAGGAAGAAGAGGAGGAGGAGGAGGAGGAGGAGGAGTGGCGATGGAGGCGCCGTCTGTGCAGGAGCTCCGCGCGAAATCGGAGCTGGATCGATGCCTCGCGGAGAAGGGAGGTTCGTCGCTGGCCATTCATTTCTGGGCTTCCTGGTGCGAGGCCTCTGCTCAGATGGACCTCGTCTTCCAACGCCTTTGCTCAGAGAATGCCTCCTCTCCTAACCTCCGTTTCTACAGAGTAAGTCCATCGTCTTCTTAGCCGTTTCTTTCCGTCTATTTCCTCAATCTTATCCCTTTCCATTTGCCGGGGTCAAATCCGTGGGCTGCAACACTTCGCATCCGAAAGATTTCTGTTTGCCTAGCTGCCAAAATTTCCAGTGTATGTACATCTTTGAAGGTCAAAATCTTCGCATTTCTTTGTTGGTTTCTATCCGTGACAGGTTGAAGCTGAAGAGTGCCCGGAGATTTCAGAATATTTCGGTGTTGTCGCTGTGCCCTTCTTTGTCTTTGTGAAGGTCAGTATCATTTCGAAAATCAACTTGTCTGATGCTATTGGCTCCACTTCAGTGAGCAAGGCTTGCTTTTTATCCTTTTTTTTTCCCTTGCCTGATGTGATGATATGGCCGAGGTCAATGGGCACTGGAAAGGGTTGGGCTAACCCTAAATCATCCAGCTTTCTGTTGCCACCGCGATGCATGCCTTTTTAAAGGCCCAGAAATCTGATTTCGTCTGTCAGCGATCAATTTTCTTTCACATTTCAGCGCAATTCTCTTTATGAAATTGTGTAATGTCTTTAAGAGTCAGACCTCGAAATATAGTCTCCTGGGGTACGATATCTTATAGTGGGAGAAAAATTCGTCTGCAATGCCTCATACCTCAGGAGTCATAGCTTGGGATATACGGGTCCTGAATTTGCTCTACCAATGCTTTTGTTGCTTTCCTCAAGGTGGTGTCTACTCTTCCTTTAGGTGTTTGGCGTGGTGTCTCCCAATCTTTGTGAAATCTTCCTGATTCAGGCTGGTGCATGAATTTCTCATATTTTGGATTGAAGATTGCAATGTGTTTGCTGTTTCCATGCCTTAGAATGCATACGAGTGAGGTTTCGGTTTCTACCTAAGTCTGTGTTTTCTGTTTCCATGCCGTAGAATGCATACGAGTGAGGTTTCGATTTCTACCTGAGACTATAATACGAGAAGTCTGTTATTAATAGTTTTTAAGAAATGCAACTTTCTTGTCTGCTACATTCATGTGATTGTTTTTTACAGGACGGTGTTGTGGTAGATAAGCTTGAGGGTGCTAATCCAGCAGATTTAGCACAGAAAGTAGCAAAGTTTGTGGGTCCTTCTCTTCCAAAGAAGGTAGTAGAGATCGAGGAGGTTCCCACAGACAAAAATATCGTACTGAAGAAAAAGCTAGAGGGTATTGTGGCATCAAAACCTGTTGTGCTGTTTATGAAGGGGACTCCCAGTGAACCCAAATGCGGTTTTAGTAGGAAAGTAGTAGATATATTGAAAGAACATAAGGTTGATATTGGAAGTTTTGATATTTTGACTGATGAAGAGGTTAGGCAAGGCATGAAAGAATTTTCAAACTGGCCTACATTCCCCCAGCTATACATCTCTGGTGAGTTTGTAGGTGGTTGTGACATTATCACTGAAATGCAGAAAAATGGGGAGCTCAAAGAATTGCTGACTGAAAAAGGATTAATAAAAGCTAAAGAACTTACATTAGAGGAACGATTGAAAGCGTTGGTCAACTCATCGCCCACAATGCTGTTTATGAAAGGCTCACCTGATGCACCGCGGTGTGGTTTCAGTTCTAAGGTTGTCAATGCCCTGAGAGAAGAAAATATAGCCTTTGACTCCTTTGATATCTTGAGTGATAATGAAGTTCGAGAAGGGCTGAAGAAATATTCCAATTGGCCTACATATCCTCAGCTATATCACAATGGTGAGCTTATTGGAGGTTGTGATATCATACTGGAGCTTAAAGCAACTGGTGAGCTCAAATCAGAATTATCTTAAGCTTTCTGAAATTGTTTTGTAACTAAAGTATAGCTTCAAGCTGGATTATAAAATAACGTTATACTGCACTGTGAATTAAGTCATCTCCTATGTGAGTCTTTCAATACTCCTACAGCCATTCTGTCGGCTGATTATTTGTGTGAACATAGACTCGAAAACATTTTGTGCTATTTCCAGATTCTCCACGTATACTTTACTCTTATCATCTGGAACATAGTATCAGTAAGGAAGATATTCACAATCTTTGCACAGTAACGAATGTGTTGTGTATCTGATTGCTAGCTAACCTGTAAATAATTCATGTCTTCATATACTTTTTGCTTTTCATTAAAATGAACTGCATAGTATTTTGCTTCAAATTTTTGAAATGCATATTCAATGTGTGGTAATGTTAGTTTCATCAACTATAAATTCTCCCCGTTTTAAGGTTCTTGAGTTAAGATTTCCTTCTCGAATTGGACTTTTGCATGAATGATCATATGTGATCTTCTAGAAGTGAGGATTGTAGAAGTATACAGATGATTTCGCCAAATGTGGAATTTGATTTCCTGATAGTATAAGATAAACATAGTCTTCTATTCAGACTTCATGCAGATATGAGTATCATCCAAATTGTTTACAGGAAGTATATCTTTAAAATCCTAGAAAATGTCGTTTCCAAAATGTTGAAACATTTAGATAAGAACGAGTATATCACTTCTCTTAAAAAGTTGGAACTCAGCTTCATTTCACCACTCACACGAACAATTTTTAAAAGTTGAATGAGTTTATTGCTCTCACAAATTGACGGAAAGTAAGCTTCCTTTCATCACTCAAACAAATCTTGCCATGGAGATATTTCACTGCACTATTAGTTTCAATAGTCATCTTAGTAATCCTTGACCAAATGAATGAAACTGTACTTGATAGTAATCTGTCATACACAAACAGGGGATCTAGAATCTTGAATAAATCCCCCAGCTAACTTATTACCAACATATCTACGAATTGCGTGATACTGAAAGGTCATAAACAGGTTCTCATGATTGGCAGCTCATTAGCTTGTTGAAAAATTTATAAGAAAATCAGATGTTGGCCTTTTCTTGTCAGAAAACATCCACAAACTCTTCAGACCATCTTAATATACAGCCTCGTAGACAATGGTTGCATGAATTTATATGATATTCTAGGCTATAATATCTAGCATCAAATAGAAAGTATCTATATGAGTTCAACTGAAGTTTCCAATGGTTGTAAAGCAGTAGTCCTTTCTGAATTCTAAGGTTCATGTGCCATTTTGCACAGCATTAAACCAGAAGGAACCGACCATCTTAAGCTAAATGTCAATTCTTAACAAACCCAAGCATAAAACAATCGTTAGAAATTTCAGTAAACAGCAAATCAATGTCTGTCCATTGCTCTGGCCCTTAGCCAAATTTGACTCGGTTTCCAAAACGCATGATTTGATGCAAGCAACGCATGCTGGTTGACAGTAAGAAATTTAGTAATGGAAAAGAATAAACATCTTTACACAAGTTTATTGCATAAGAGGAATCCTTCTCCACTGTAATTGCATTAACGATTCTCGTTTCACTCGGAAATCTTACAGCAGAAGAAAGCCATGAAAGAGGAAAAAAAAAACACATGGAATTCTTTGCTGTTTTGTACCTCGCTTAATCAATAAATATAGAACTGCACATGGCTTGCAGTTCCGTCCAGTTGACAATTTTTAAATGAAGACAAGTACCAATAAGAAACTCATAGTGAGATACTCTTCATGTTTTACTACGCTACTTAGTACTATGAACCCTTTCTGCTCAAGATGCTTGCTCCTTACCTGGGATATTTATCACTTCATACATGCATTGGCCACAATCAATTAAAAATTATCAATATTTTCAGTACTCTAAATAAGTACCACACATCACAGACTTTGCAGACTCCCAAGAAAGTACTTAAGGTGCTAAAAGAATAGATACAGCAACTATTGTCAAAATGAAGGATGCGGAAAGGTAAGAATTATTAAAATTAAACATGTATTACTTCAATTTGCTTTAAAACGTTGCAGCATGTTACAAACGCAATCACATATAGTTTACCAATCTATCTATTCCTGGAACTGCCACTCTCTCCGACACATCGGGCAATGAGGATGGGGACTCTGTGAATTTACCCATTTCAGAATGCAATGTAGATGGAAAGCATGATTGCATGCTCCCCAAACTGCAGAAAATACATAATAATTAGAAACACCAAAGTGATTTCAGAATTATAATATTAGATCTCTTACCATAAGAGTTGAACATTACAACATAAATGACCTTTTCTTTGCAGAACAAATGAAAAGCTACATGCATTGGGAAACAATCCCTTACTTGATCACCCATTTCTTATGATATTTATGAAGTGAGAGTTATCGTGCCAAGAGTTTCAATCCTACTTGATAAGTGCATTCCTTCCGATTTTCTCACATGTAGATTTGGTCATGGATAACTAGCCTGTGTTTTTCCATCTTTCTTTACCCCCCTTCGGGTGTTGAGAGTCTTGCTTGCAAGGCTTTCATTGCATCCAAAGTGCTCTCTACTTACTGTGTATCCTTCCTTACTTTGCAATGACGTTGATTGACATCCAATGATTTTCTACCAGATTTTTCTTCTATTTTTCTTAACTCATAAAATGTCAAGAGTTGTGATTTCTACAAATGTATCGCATTAATTATTACATCTGCCTCCCTCTAGTCCCATCACGTTTTCCATGACATCCAGTTCCTGAAACACGTTTTCCAACGTTCCTTTAACCATCTAGTGATCCCATTCCTGATCACATCAAACATATCTACATTTATGGAGTGAAAAGAGCACAGACTGTCTAATATTTGTTATTGTGTGTGAAAAGAAACAAATATATCCATCAAGCTTCAAGAACTTTGCAACCATTGTGCAAGAAAAAAGAAAGAAAATACATAAAATGAGGATGTACTAAACACAAATAGAATATGTTGGTATAACTATTTACAATACTTACTTAGAGGGCAATCATCCCCTGGAACCTTACAATCAGGACAGCAACCATCGAAAGCCATTCTGCATATGCCACATGCATCATCATGTGCATCCCAAGTCCATGCAGCCACAGCATGCCAACTGAAAATCCCAAAATCTGTTATGAATTTCTTTTAATTATTGATCATTTCTATCAACCGTATCATTTGCAATCAACTCAAACATCTTATTTTGGCCAATTTTGAATGTTACCGAGCGTGCTGTACAACATTTATAAAAAGCACATTCCGAGCAGTTCCATCTAAAGTAGCTAATAGCTTCCAGTTTTACCACTTTAAAGCTTCAAATTTTGCTTAAATCTCATTTTCAGTGAACAAGAAATCAAGCCAATCAAATATCACCATAATGACATGTGTGAGGAGGCTGAAGCATAATGCTGAAAGCTTTATAATGTAGCGAATTGATTCATCTGGAATTCGAGCTCAAAACTTAATATGCTTTTATGAATCAATGATATAAAAGAGTTTCACAATTGAGACAAATTCGGGGATATTCCATGAAATGAATCATCTTTGCAACCTTGCAATCACAAGTTCAATTTCAGATTCAAAAATTAAACATCAATACATAGGTCTAAGCTTTTCATACAATCTTGTTGGGATAGGCCAAGATATCAAGCTTTATTTCATTATTTTCGGAACTTACAGCTTAGAACAAGTTCATGTATTCTTTGTTAGACCTTAATATATCAGAAGGGCCTTCTAGATTGCATACACAATTAAACTTCTTTACGGAAGGAAATCGCTAAGGAGTCGGTTTATCTTGAACAGCTGATCTGGCCACAGTTAAATCACTATCTCTGGCAAGATAAGAGAATAGAATAGAAACTGAAGGGCCGGAAGATAGACATACCCTGGTCAATCGAAATGAAGCAGAGCATGAGAAGCCGAGACACCTGCATTAAGGAAAAGAAAGCAAAAGAACCCGAAAACTAGTATATCCTACTAGCAAGAATGGAAAGCAAAACGGAAGGGGAAAAGCAGAGGAAGGAATCCCATCGTTCAAAAGCATCCATCAAAACCATACTCGGAAAGAAAATCTAAACAGTTCAGGGAGGAGAGAGAAAAGGATACCCAGAACTTTCACTTTCATCTTTCCTGCAATGGGCAGCAGAAGCAGGGCATCAGAAAGAAGAGAACTCGTGAGGAGTTCAAGCAGAAATGGAACATGGAAGATTACAGTCCGTGTGTGTGTGTGTGTGTGTTCTAAGTGTGTGTTCACACGTGTTTCTCATTCTGTGTTGATTCCCAAGTCCCAAGTTTGGCTGTTTGCTCCTCGTCTCAAAGTGGTAGAGACGATTACCATCTCGATGATTCTGTATTCTTTTGTGTAATTACTTACCGTCGGTAAAAGAAATCGCTTGATCAACTGGCTTGTGTCACGGCCAGAGCTCGTCGACAACGATTGACTTGGAAGACACGAACACGACCAGAAGAAAACCAGATAAGAACAAAAAGACAAGATTTGTATTACCAGGAGACTTGGAGTACAAGGCGCCAAAGACTGGCGTTGAACCGGAATGGTTTCAATACTGAGACTAGCTCAGTATTTATACTGTTTCTGGCCTCACGCATGCTCGCCACGTAGTGGCTCAGACGACCTGCGATATCAACTGAGGTCGCAAGTTGTTTTTTAACGTTAATATGATAATTCTTTAATATATTATCAAACACTAAAATATAATACTTATTGATTAAAGTAAGGTAGTATGATGGATAAGACTTGAGCCTATGTAATCATAGGTCATAGGTTTAATTTCACACATAAGCCTTTTGTACTAGTAGTCATGATACTATCTCCCTCCTTTGACACGAGTTCCACGAGTCGCAACACAAGAGGAAGGACTTGGCTTATTAGGATAAGTTCAATGGAATTCCTCTAAGAGTTGAGGAGCATTGGCAACATTCTCCGCAGGTTCTCATGTTCGATCATTAGGCGTGTACCCAAGCCAGTCCACAAGGTAGTATAACTTATTGCGCATGATTTTTGAATCCAAAATACCTTGAACTTCATATTCTAGTCCTTCTGCAAGGTAGACTGGAGGTGGCGGCTGAAATACTCGATCTGGAATAGATGTAGATGCACAAGGTTCTAGTAATGAGACATGGAACACTAGATGAAGCTTCATATCAGGAGGTAGTTGTAGTCGAAAAGCAACATCATTGATCTTGTGAGATATCATAAAAGGACCAAGACGTTCGTAGTCTAATTTGTCACAAGGTCTGGTTGTCTTCACATTGCGTCATAACAACTATACGCGATCCCCAATTTGAAACTTAGGTTCAACCTTAGAGCCAGAGTCCAAACGATGTCGACTTGCTGCTTTCTTGTATGAAGCCTGAGCATCACGCAAATGGTCAGAAAGCTTGGCTTGAATGTCCTTCAGTTGCAATA
>JBBBWG010015368.1:0-16873 GCA_037176905.1 Azolla pinnata
TCTTTAGTTGCATGTCTCCCACGTGGCGTCTACTTTTGCATGGCGATTTTACGATTCCGGCCCGTCGATTCCACGAAATTCCGTCGGCCCGTCGATTCTACGAAATTCCGGTTTCAGCCCGTCGATTCTACGAAATTCCGGTTTCGGCCCGTCGTTTCCACGAAATTCGATCGGCTCGTCGATTCCACGAAATTCCGTCGACCCGTTGATTCCACAAATTTACGGGTTCGGCCCGTCGGATTTCCGGATTTCCGAATACGGTCGCAATCCCCCGAATACGGTCCGCACTCCGAACTCGTACCCGCAAAAGTACATATCGTGGAATTCTGAAGAGGTGTTACCGGTTGCACAACGCGTTACAAAGCACCCCGAAGAACGCAATGAAAAGTTATTCTCAAGGTTGGCTTATATATTCATGCATCTTAAGTGCACCTGCTCATGTGGGACAACTCTCCTTTCTAATTCACCAAGTCTTTAAACTTGATTTTTCCGTAATTTTAACCCCACTTGTCCGATTAACATGCCGTAAAACACGTTTGGAATCTTTTACCGACCTTAATCTCCTCACATCAAAGTACTAGGCTAACATAAATTTAGTATATTTCATATCGTGTGTGAACAGACACACGACAACGTGGAAATAGACGCGGTAAATTCACTATATATGCGCGGCAATACTCGCGGTAAAGCTCGTGTATATACGCGCGACAATACTCACGGTAAAGCTCGTGTATATATGTGTGGCAATAGTCGCGGTAATGCTCGTGGGTAAGTGTCATAGTAAGTATTGCGGTAATGGTTGTGGCAAAGCTTGCGGCAATGGTCGCGGCAAAATTTCACGGCAAACCTATCAGTAATTTTCGCGGCAATGGTCGCAGCAAAAGTCGCAAAAATGAGTCGCGGCAAAATTTCGTGGCAGAACTCGCGAAATGTTGTTTGCCGCGAATTTTGCCACGACTTTTTTTGAACTATTGCAGATAAAATTTCGTGGCAAAACTCGCGGCAACCAGCCCAATACCTTGTAGTGGTCGTGTCAGTCGCAACAAATTTGATGCAATTTTGAAAAGAAATTATTACGATTTACATGTGATGGTAAACTCGCTAATACCTTGTAGTGTAAGAAGCACCGACTATGATCGTGAAAGCTTGAGGAGAAGGGGACTGGGTGATTGTGTATGACAACAGCCTGGATCACCAACATAGTTCAATCTGAAAGTTTGCATGGAGATGGTTAGGGCAATATGAAGTCTGACAGGCATACAACAATGGAACTAATTACCGGCTATGCAAGCTGGACGAGACTATGCTTCGGACCTTGTAGCTAGAAAACGGGTTAACCTTTTCAAGAAACAAAGTGAAGTAGTGCCTTGCATGACCACTAACATTGCTAACGCAGGAGAAACGGACAAAATAGATCGAGAGATGAAAGATAGCGACTGTGGGATAGAGATTGTCATCAAGTTGTCGGATTCGGAAGACACTACAAACGAGGATTAGCAGTGAAAGTTGTGTGAACTGAGATGTTGATTGATCATAATATGAAAGACAAAGGACTGGAGCACCGCAACAAATTGACGACAAAGAGTGGCTTGGCTTGGGCAAGCCTTAGGCATATATGAAAGGCAAAGAGTTGTAGCCTTGGGCATCATCTTGTTGGAGAGGATTTTGGGAATTAATGAATCATATTATTAGAAAATCTTCTTGATTTTTGTGTCTGCCAATCTTTTCCTCTTCTTGTCTAGGACCTTTGTGGTCATCACTTGACTCATGCGAAGATCCGGCGCCATACGTCACGACATCTCGTTTTTTATCACGATCTTGTTAGAATTTTTTCCTCCAAGCGTCAAAGTTATTGCCAATTTTGCCACACAATTGTCGTGCCACAACGTAGACACGAATTTTGCCATGCCATGTAATGTGACCTTGCTGCAAAATTGTTTTCTCCAATTGTCAAATTTACTACGACATAAACACAAAATTTGCCGCATAGTTTACTGCAACCATGCTTGGTGGAAGCATGGGAATGTGAACAAAAAGCAATGTCTAAGACATTTTGGTTTAACTAGCTAAATGTTATACACAATATTCTCTTCTTATTATCAAAATATTTTAACTCTCTTAACTATTAGTCTTGTCTAGATTTGAATGCGTAAAGAGAAGTTTGATATTTTATATTGAATGCTTGTCAGCTGCAACACAACCATATTAGTGTGCACATTCCCATGCTTTGACTTGTTGCAAATTTTTTTCTGAGCAACTATCATGAACACATGACTACTTGAATCAATTCGAACCAAACACTAGTCTTAAGCTCCCAACAACATCACTCTTATCTCTTTTGCTTTGTTCCGACAACATCAACCTGCCTCGTTTTTCTTTCTTTTTCTTCTCCCCTGCTCAATCGGTTCGATAATGCCAATGCTGCTGCTGCTATTATTGCTCTGCTGACAATATTGCTGCTGTTGTTGTTGATGATGTCTATTGGTACAGATGATGATGATGATGGGTGGTGGTGATGAGATATAGAGGACCACTACTCTCATCGCCAAAGAGGCTGGACAAGTGGACCATCGGACGGCCGGAAGGCGGCCACGACCCCCGGGCGAGGACGCGGGACTCAGATCTATAGAACTGCAGACGAAGGAAGAAGACGAAGACGAAGACGAAGACGAAGAAGACGAGAATGACTCCACCATCGCTTCGTGCCGAGCATCGGACTGCAGGAAGTTGATCACCCCTAGCCGCCATGGAGCAGACAAAGCATCTGTTGATGGGAGACGCCCCCCCCCCCCCTCTTCCTCTAGCAACATTCTTTTGACCTACGCTTCTTTTGCGTTGTGGCATCTCGCTAAGTGCGCCGTTCTCGTCGCGGGTTTCTAGCCAAAGAAACTCCATGCTTTCTCTCTCACGTACGTGTACTCTCCTGTCTGTAGCATGCTGTGTGTCCGTTGCTGATTCGCTTAGTGGTATCGACTGTAGCGAGGTGTTTTTGCTTCCTTGCTGCATGTCTCCTAACTAGATTTAACCAATTTGTTGCAATCTACTGACACATGGATGGTGTGTATACCTTGAAAGCTGAAATTTGTGCCTAGATATGGGAATTAATTTTGTTATTAATCCTAGATGATTCTGTGCACAGCTTCGTGTACTCATCTATCGAATTTTAGCTGTCTTGAACCATGCCAATAAATGTATTCATGTCTGGTGTGTTGGGAAGAAGAGATATGGTATCACAAAAGGCTGAGAATGACTCAAGGAACTTTGTCAGTAGATGGTGGTGTATAAACTTGGCTTTGGTTGATTTGCTGCCCAAAAATACTAACTCCTTTTGATGAGTAACAAACTAGGTGATCTGATCCATGTTGGGCATGTCATGAATTCGAAGTTTTGCGAGTCTCAATAGCGATCATTTGAGCATGATTGGCTCTATGGTACCTGCTTTTGATAGCTGCCCATAGTTCATTGACAGACTCTTCATCTTTTTCTTGAAAATGATACAGCAATACTTGGTTTAATATTAAACACAATGAAAGCATGGGCACGAGCATCTTTATCTAACCAAGTTTTAATTTCAGCTTTTGATGAACAAGCAACTGATTCAGTTGAGGATGATGGAGATACCTGTGGTTTCTTCTCACTTCCATTGCCCACGTTCCATAGGCGATGATATTGTAACAAGATTTTTATCTTTAATTCCCAATCCAAGTAATTGTTCCCATCCAAAATAGACTCCTTTGGGTGTTGGGTAATGCTTGACGAAACAATAGTGGCGTGTGATGCCATATCAATACTCTTAAGCTACAACTGGTTTGTTTACAACACTTTTAAGTAGATGCTCAGGGGCTGTCTACTTATTCTCCCTAGATGCTAGGTGAGGCTCCAATAAGGGGGGAAGAAATAACCTCCTATGTAGAGTTGGAGGGTGGTTCAAAGAAAAAAAATACTCCTCTTGAAGTTAGGAGGATGAGATACAAGAGGATGAGGCTATGAAGATCTCTGCTCTGATACCATGTGAGAAAAGTGTATTGCAGCAAAATAGTTTGAAAAGAACAATAGGAATAGAACCAAGGAATGCTTGAAGGCTATGTAGGAGGTAGAAAGTGCCTCACGCAAAGGAAAGGATAGAACGGCCTATTTTATACAAAGGGTTAATTGGATCCCTTCTGGTACTACCTAATAATAAAGAATAAATAAGGAATATTTGTTTGGTAGGTAAGCTGCTGCTTATGCTACCAAACAGGTGAAATAAATAAATAGAGCATAAAAGAGAGCAAATATTAAAGAAGAGAGTGTGTAGAGCTGGAGCTGCCAACCTCTAACATCCTGGACCCATTCCCAACTGGGGATCTACTCCCTCTGAGAACATCTGTCCTCGTTGCAAACATTATTGACTCAGACCACAGAAAGTACCACCGCCATCATCTCTGAACTCATCCTCTCTGAGTGCAACTACATTATTGTGAATTTTTCCCATCGATGTCCCCAACAACTCTGTTGTGAAATTTGCTCATTTACATTCTTTTCTGTCACAATGAGAGAAATGTGTACAATGTGTGCTTTAAATGTGGAAATCGAATTAAATCTAAGGATTAACTTGATTACATACACTTAACATCAAATTGTTAATGTATTTGCATACAGGATCAGATTTGAACAATCTGTGATCAATCACACTTATTCACTGGAGGTTCAAAATGGATCCAGCCACGTATAAGCATCTCAGAGAACAGTAAGTCCATTTTATTTAAGGTTCTCAATAATAAAAATAAATTTCTGAGAATCTGGTGGAATAATTTGAAACTTTCCGTATCTAGATTTGTAAGCGATTTACCAGGAACAACCATGTTGGAAATTGCTGCTCTTTCAGCCATTTTTCCTGTGAGTTTGTGCTATAAGTGATTTTGCATTAAAAATTCCGTTTGAAAGATAGACTGAGTGTTCGAATCAAAGTGGCTGAGGTCTAAAACAACTGTTATGTTCAGGACCATAGCCGTTTTGACACTAAGGTCGCTACTAGCTTCTGCAATTCTAATTTTTATTATGTTTGATAAAGTACTTTCTTTGTGTATTTCTACAGGCATTCTTGCTTTTACGCAAGTGGAGTTTCATTCTTTCTAGAAATGGTGAGTTAATGTGCTCATTATATTGGGGAGTTAATAGTTGAAAATGCTATTAACTATGTCAATATCTTTTAAAGCACGAGTTGTAGTGTGCGTGTTTTTGTTGATACTTGATAGAGAACCATTTTATTAGGGTGTTAAAATGAAGTGGAACATCCTATCAATCTGTTGGCTTTTTTCTTTTGCTGTACTAGAAGCTTCTATGATTATTACATTATAGATTTAGCAGAAGATTTAAATCCCTTAGGAAATTTATGCACTAGTTGAATAAATTCTTCATTAAACCTGGAGCTGTTATGCATTTGCTCTCTGCAAATGTTTTTGTTGCCAAAAAACATGAGTGAATTATAAGTTGGTACCTTATGAGAAAAAAGTGTTGTTTCCATGGATACCCTTTTCTGAAATCTGTGTTTCCTCTACCCGGCAGTTATTGGATTGGGATGTTCCTCCAAGACCTGGATCAATTGCCTTCAGGATTTATCCCTTGATTTTATTTTCGTCATTATTCCTACATTAACTGCTGTAACGGTATGTGTTTGCTTTCATTATCTCCATTTTCATTTTTTATTTCTTCTCCTCTTCAATGAGTATAACGATTTCTATTAATTTGATAGCTTCTTTGCAGATTCTTTCTGACAGAGTCTATCTAATCGCAGGATCTGTTTTCTGCACAGCCTCAGTTGTTTTTTGGATATTAAGGTACTGACACTATCCTTCTCAGATACACAGTATCTGATACGGATTTGTCACACTTTTTTATCTTCATAACATGGTCTCTTCTTGGCTGCTGTGATCCTTAGCATACATTAATAACTCTATTTGCATGTACTCCTGGTTTTTTATTTACCGGAATTTATAGCATTTGTAATAAAGTATAGACACTGCTAGAGTAGTTCTGGAATTGCTGTGTGAATGAAGAAGTTACAAAAATGTAAAAAATCTAACAAAATATATGTACAAACGTTTATTAGCAAAGGACAACTAGCACAGATTGGAGCTGGTTCTAATATACAAGCTAGAATCTGTATATGATTATATCCTTGTGATATGATCAGATTTATCATGATGCATGACTTTTTGTGGGGTATCAAACATCGTCCTATTTACTTAAATAATACTTATCACAGGAAACGATCACCGGCTTCTAATATCCCAGATGATGAGAAGAAAGGATTCAAGGAATCTCGGCTACAGTTTGTTTCGTCTTATCGATTTGCAGTTGTATGCATAAAGAAGTATATTTTCATAATGTACTTATCAAAGGTCTGGTTCTTGACTTATGTCCCTTTATTCTGCCAGATGTTGTTCACATGTATATCTATCCTTGCCGTAGATTTCAATATTTTTCCAAGGAGATATGCGAAAGCAGAGACATATGGAAATGGTTTGGTAAGTGTGCATCAGTATTTGTTTTCTGTTTTCAATCTGGTTGCATAATTAGTATATATTTTATAATCCTCATTACACTCTGATCCTCTGAGTTCATGTGCAGATGGATATTGGTGTTGGTTCATTCGTATTTGCAAATGCTTTAGTCTCAAGACAAGCACGCAGTATCTCTAATGGGTAACATAGTTTATTGCCTGTTCATGAAAATCATGTTGCTTCATGGCATTGGAGAAAGAACAAACCATTAGATGTGTAATACATTTATAATACGGGCAATGGTGATGCATTTGCAACAGGAAGGAACACGTCCATATTTTTCGAAGTATAGGTCCATTATTGTTTATGGGCTTTGCAAGGTTATATCTCACAAGGGGGGTTGACTATCAGGCATGTAGAACAAACTCCAGCTTGTAATATGTCTCATAAAATTAACGTGGAATACATGTATACTATGAGTCAAAGCATCCTTTGTAGAAAGGAAAATTAATAGTTTTATTTGTTTAAGTGAATCCTTCTGTGATAAAAGACTGTTCTTTTCACCTTATAGCATGAAATCCTCCCATCATTTCATGATACCATTGAAGCAAAACAGCACTCCCTTTTGAAAAATGCTTATTGTTCAATTTAAGTTTGTGCATCTAATGTTATGGCAGCTTCACGTGGGGGAGTATGGAGTGCATTGGAACTTCTTTTTTACTCTCTCAGCCGTGGCACTTTTGACACACTTGGTTCAAATTCCCCCTTACCTTTGTGGGATATTTGGAGTAGCCATAATATTTGGTACGATAAATACTTGTTTTGGAATGTGTTGACGTTGAAATTTGTTTTTGGATTTTATCAAGTTAATGTTTTCCTGAAGAGTAATATAATGCATCCAACAATGGACAGTGTATCAAGGTGTATTGCTTTGTGGCCTGAATAAGTACCTCAATTCTACTTAAAGAGGACCTAGTCTCTTAAGTCAAAACAAAGAAGGCATATTCAGCTTGTTTGGTAAGTTTGAGGCATAATGGGAACACAATTTCAGCTTATATTGAAAGAGAAAAATACTCTTGTTTTCCTGCATGATTATGGATTCTATATTGAGGCTTGCTATATACTAGTACGGTGCAGGATATTGGGGTCTATATCTTGTTGGCGTGCATCTAGGATATTTCATTTTTAGACCAGAAAAAGGTTTCCTTAAAGAGAAGAGCAGATTTTCTTTGAGATATGCATCAAAGATCTGGCTTCTCACTGCTTTATTCTGGTAAAAACGCTGCTTTCATAATGTGAAATCGTTGTATTTCTTGGTAATTGGCTTGGAAAATACTGAAATAATTTTTGTGGATTTCCATAGGTTATTGGCATTACTCTTTGATTCTTTTGTTGAGCAAGTCTCTCGTCGAATGGTAAACATAACTAAAATTTTAGCATTCTGTAAAATGAGTCTCTCAAGTCGAATTATTTCAAATTGAGTGTTTCCTGGACTGGCCATGGAATCATAGATCCAAATGTCTTTATTTATGAATCCAACTCGATTTTTCTATTACACAGTGCAATCTAGCGTATGTTATGCTAACTCTGGCTGTAAACCTTCTGGTAAGTACCAGAAGACAACCTTCCGTATCCTGTACTGTTTAAAAGCTCAAATACACAGTTGTATATGGTATTGTCATATAGTTTTAATTATATGTAGGTGTAATGATGGAGGATTAAAAAGTACATTCTGTTATGTTCCAGGGCCTTGGGGTATTAGTGATTTCAGAATTAATTTCTGGAGGCAGATTTCAGCAACTTATTCTTGAAGAAATTTTCACTTCTAACATGTTGGCAACATTCCTTTTTGTAAGTGGAGAAGCATGCATATATTATAATAAAAAATGGAAAGCCAACTTTGTGAATGCACATTTAAATATAAAGATGTTAAAAGTACAAAAAATAACATCTAATCATTTCTATACTTCCTGTGTTTTGAACTAAAGGCAAACGTGTTAACTGGATTAGTCAATTTGAGCGTGGACACACTATTTGCATCGACGAGCGTGGCTTATGGTATATTGGTTACTTATCTTCTAGTATTAATTATAGGGATGGGTCTGTTGAGGATTATGAGAATTAAGATCAGGTTTTGATTTCCACTGATATTTGGCTTGGGTTGTATACATTTTTGAACAAATGGTTTTGCTTATTCTTCTGATCTAGATATAATGTGAATGAATGAAATGGCAATGTGGCGTATTGTTACCTATTGTATAATATTCTTTTAAAAATAGATTGAGGGCATTCAAGCAGTATCATGTATGTAGTGTTGGTTATGGATTAATCAGTCCATATCAATATGTTTATTGTTTAACGTAGCTTTTTAGCTTCTGTTTAGAAATGCGCTGAAAGCTAATTTCACACTGTTGTATGTCATACTCAACATCTATTACATACATGTATTCCTGTAATGACATATTGGCCATGCTACATACACTTTGTTAATGGTATCTGTTGCTTGTGGGTTCATGTAGACATGGTAATTTCTTTGTTGATGCACCAGTCTTCAATTGTATTGGAAACAGCAAAAAGCTTTGAAAGAACATGAAGCCCAAAGTCTTGAATCTTAAACGAAGTGCTTGTTTTTTGTGATGTTAATCTGTCTGATCATTGCTATCTTCTGCAAGCATATGGAATCGGAATCTTAGTATGTAAATATAATTCTTACAAAGTTGAGCAAGAGTAAGAGAACCTCCACACATGATCATTCTTTTCATGCAAGTAAAAAGAGAAGCTTTTGATTCTTGTAAAGTATTAGAGCTTGACCTAGTAAGATAATAGCAAAGAGTTCGTAAGAATATGCTTGATCATAGATCGGTGAAGATGGCTTGGAATGTATAGGATGCAAGAGTGGAGAACAAGAAAATCTGCATTTGAGCTTGTTACATTGTCAATCCAAATCTAGTCCAATTTCAACTAGTCATACTCCTTTTTGCTTTGATTAACTAGTTGCAAAATATAATGACTCTAGTGATGAGCTAACATTTGGTGAAGATTATGGAGAATACAATGGATCGTTGGTGATTAACTACACTAACCACCCTCGAGTTAAGGATTAAAGGCAAATCCAAAAGACCATTTGTGTCCAATACAACAAAATATTAATTTGAATTACACCAACTTGATTGATATTAAAATCGGTTCTAAAACCAAACTAAACCACTAATGAAACAATTGTAACCAAACTAAATTAGTCTTAATTTTAACTCAATAGTCTTAATTGCACACTATTTTGAGCATAAAAGCACAAAATTGATAAATGTAATTGATCTAACAAATTGTTTTCTCAAAATGTTACTAGTTAAAAAATCTACATACATCAATGAATATATATGTACATGACATAATCCAGAGGATCTAGTTCTTGGTTGTATAATCAAGACTCAAAAGCTAAGCATAATTGACTTCATCAAAAGCGACAAGAGCATTAGAGGAAGCCATGAATAGACTAAATGATTGTATTTAGCCATAATTAGGCTACCGGGGAGATAAAGCTTGCATAAAACATGATGAGGTGGTGAAAGAGTGTTACACAATCACTACAAGGTATTTGGTCGTTTATCGCGACCGTATGCCACGACATAGACGCAATGTGTCTATGTAACAACAATTTTTTTTAAAAATTGTGTCAATTTTGTCGCGACCTTTACTATAAGTTTTATTGTAACTTTGCCACGATTCTAGACGCATGGTTGAAGCAAGTTTTTGTGCTAGTTTGCCATCCAGTTTACCGTGTCTTTGATGAGTTTTGACGCCTGTATTGTCGCAATTATAGACGCTCGTTTTGCTGCAGCAAATTATAGCCAATTTGATGCACCTTTTATTGCGAGATTAGAAGCTCTTTTGATGCTTAGCATAACGCTTATTTTGACGCAGGTGTAAACGGACATTTTGACGCGACTAAATTAGACTGTTTGACACTTTGTTTATTGTCAAGTTGACACACCTGTAGGTGCTCTTCTAGTAGCCAATTTTGATGTACTTATGGACGCTAACTATTTCTGTTATTTTGATGCCCTGTTTACTTTGAGAATAGACGCAACATTGGCGCAAGTTTTTTTAGCCATTTTGACGTACTTTTTACCGCGTTTTTGATGCGTATATAGATACGAGTGTTGAGCAGTTGTTGATGCTCTATTTGACGCACTTGAGAAGTGACGTTTACCGTCGCATCTGGGTGATTGGAATATTTGGGATAAGCGTACGACATGATGTCGTCTGCGGGCTTCCGACGCCGGATCGTGGGTGGCACATGAACACCGGTTCCTGTTGCAACCGCCGCTATTCCGTCAACTTCGACTGCTGGGCTTGCTGCCGAAATTTCGAGTCCGTCCGAAATTCAGAAGTGTGCAGTGTCCGGAACGACCGAGGATACGAGTCCGTCCGTAATCTCCTCGATTGGGTACGACGAGGCCTCCTTAGCCGCACTCCGTCCGGCACTGTCCGAGGGCGCGAGTCCGTCCGCTATCTCCTCGATTAAGTACGATGAGGCTTCCTCAGCCGTACAATGTTCGGAACGGGCCGAGCGCAGAAGTCCGTCTCTGAACAATTCGGCTGGTTATGACGAGGCCTCCTCAGCCGTACCCCGTTCGGAACTTGGGAATTGTCCTAGCTTCCGGGCTAGTTCTTTGTATCGGTGCAGGCCTTCCGCTGGCCGACTACGATCAGTAGGCGGTGCGGATGCAGTCCGTCGCGTCCGCAGCGCACTCTCCGGAACGAGTAATTCATCTTCCGGAGTAGTCGACTTGTTCTCCGAGTCGCTGCCTAGCCCCGAATACACGGTCCACCAACCTGTGAAAGATCCTTCGTCGTTGTCACTAACAATATACGGCGCCCAGTCCGTAGCTTGTGGCTCGATCGTAATGTTGCCTTCCTCTGATCCGTGCAGTACGTTTTCCACCGCTGCTTGGACTCCGGCTGAAAACGTCGGGTCTTGGGAGATAATTCTTGCGGCCCTCCACAAGGCGTTCGTTCCAGCGAAAGTAACTCCGGCCCTCCGAACGCTAGATCATTGTGACGCTTGAGCGACGTCAGTGCGGTCCGTTGTACTGTTGGTCCGGGAAGCTACTGCCTGCGCCAAAGATCTTGTGATCCTCCTGGAGTCGGCTATCGGTTCGTCCCTAGACGTCATCCATTTGATATGCTTCAGCTTGAATTCAAATTGAAGTCTTCGTGGTCGCCAAAAGAGTGTTAGCCCTTCTGATGAAGAACTAAGACTTGGTCGTGGTTGAATACGAATGGGACGACAACCATACTACTACGATAGTGTGATCGTAGCGAACTCCAAACACTCAGACCGATCAGTACGAATAGTTCGATTGATCGTACACTCCGACTCTTCGTAGATTCTGACTCTCACTCAGATAGAACGCAAGTATAGTCGACACAAGATACGTACGCAAGGCTCCGTATATTACTCAATCCTCGGACTTTTTCCGGACCCTTTACAAGTAAGCCCCCCATGGCTTTATATACACACTTGGCACCCTTTCAGATCTCCAAGTCACCCCTTTACATTACATCGGTTCGGATCTCCCTTCATACATTTCTCCGATTTTCCGACTAAGTATTATTTCCGTAATACTACGAATCTACGACTTACATCGTATTTTCGTACTATTGCGGCCAACACTATGGCACGCTCGTGGGATAGTATTCCACACGTCGAACCCATAGAGCCTGCTGTTCCCGAACCCCCGAGGAAATCGCCGAAGGAGAAACGGAAAGGAAGAGGAAGAAATCGGCGACACAAGAAATCCGAGAGTCGGCTTATTATCAGGCTCAAGACGACAGGCCCCGCACCAACCGCTGAAGTCGTAGACGAGGAAGGAAGGCCGGGAAGTACTGCCGAAATTTTGCCGGCGATTGTACATAGCGCGGAGGACGGCGCAGTGGCGAGTGTACAGGAGGAACGAATCGCCGAACCCGTACTAAGTACGGATGAGGTGCGGCCACCGACTGAAGGCGAAGGGCCAGTCGTGGAGACGGTCGACGCACCGACGCTTGAGGCAACCGAAGCAACAGAGGAGATCGCAGAAGGGCAGGCGGAAACCGAATGGGAAACCGTTCTGATAAGCCAACCATCGTCACCCGCGAGTACGGCGGCTACGGCTGTGGTGGCAGAAGCAGTGCAGGCAACGAAGCAGACTCGGTCGATGCGAGAAGACGCGACCAAAATCATGCTAATGCTGGAAAAGACGATGGAGAAAGTGTGCGAATGGAGCGAAAAGATCGAAGCTCAGAGTTCGGCGACCGCGGAACGCGACGTGCAAGTATGGAGAAGACGCGTCGTCAATTGTGAAGACGCACTTAAGCGGAAAGTCGGGGCTCTCACGGAAGCTGAGAAAGAGCAAGTAGCGCTCCGACATGCGATGGAAGCTAAGGATGTAGAGTTGGCAAAGGTACGGGCGGATCTCGAGGCAGAACGAAGGGCCCATACCGATACCGAACAACTTCGCAGACAGCTCAAGGAAGCCCAAGCGGACGTCAAGTCGTTTAAACGACGACTTGGCGTGGCAAAGGAAGATGCGGCGGAGGCAAGGAATGAAACACGGAAAATGTCTGATGCTTTCCAAATTCTTCAGAAAGAGTAGAAATGGAAAAGCATGGAGTGGAAGCGGATCCAAACTCAGCTTACGGCGGATGTCGAAAGTACGTTCGAAGAAAACGGCCGATTAAAACAAGAGGTTGCGAGTTTGACCGCGGAAGCTGCGAAGCTTTAGGACGAAAAGGATGGCACAGTATGACGTGCCCGACATTTCCAGGAAGAATTAGGACCCTTGAAGATGGAACTGGCGGTGACAAAGAAGGATGTACGAAAGGCTAGGAGTCTCGGTACAGAACGGCAAAAGGAGGTCGACCGACTACAGGAGGAGCTTGGGAAGAAAGCATATCTTGCTCAGGCCAATCTCAAAAGAATCGTCGACAAATTTTGGGAGAAGACCAAAACCGAGATCGAGATCGCAATGACTACGACATTACAGAGCTGGTCTGAACATGCGGCGGAATTGCAGGTGCTTCGAGCGGACAAGGCCAACCGAGAACTTCGTGGACCGGGATTTTGGAAGTTAGATAAGGCTAACTACGAAGCGGTGCAGAAGAATCTAACAACCGACTTCATGCGGATAGCCCTCACACACCGTGAGGAGATTATGAAGTTGTTAGAACAACATGAGGAGAATGTTCGGGCAATGCACGCGGAGATGGAAGCTGTAGCGGAGCCAGTCGTACCAGCGGCGCCAGAGACGGGAGCTCTGGAGGAAGAAGAGGAGGACGACGATGTTGTCGAACCGTCGATCCTGCATGTGCTGAATGAACATTAAACACTTGCCTTGTATCACATTGTAGTTGTATTTTTATTTTTTGGAAATAATACTTAGTCGGAAAATCGACGAAGGGAGATCCGAACCGACGCGAGGTAATAAGATGACTTGGAGATCTGAAAGGGTACCAAGTGTGTATACAAAGCCATGGGGCTTAGATGTAAAGAGTCCAAGGATTGAGGAAATTAATAAGCAATACAACGATTCGTGTCCATCATCTTGTGTCGATTCTGCCTTTCTTGTCTTCTATGTTGTGAGTAAGTGTCAGAGTTTACGGTTGTACTATTCATGACTTTACGATTGTACTATCGTAGTAGTACGATCGTACTGCCATTCGTATTCAACCACGACCTAGTCTTAGTTCTTCATCTGAAGGGCTAACAACACCTCTGCGATTTAAAGTTCGTATGGTAGAGAAGTAGATTAGATTTTTGTGATTTGTAACCACTTGGATGCAAATTTGCACCCAAACCAAATAGGATCTCCATTCTTTGAATGTAGCAATGATAGCGAGAAGCTCCTTGCCATAGATAGGGTAGTTGATTTCGGGGGCAGCGAACTTGTGCGAATAATAAGCCACCAAGTGAAGCACACCGACCTCATTTGGTTGAGAGAGGACTGCCACAATGGCGAAATCAAAAGCATTCGTTTCAATGTGAAAAGGCTTAGTTGGGTCAGGATGAAGAAGAAATGGTGTTGTTCTAAAGGCCTATTTCAGCAAGTCAAATGCCATTTGAGCCACTGTTGTCCATGCAAATGGAGCTTCCTTGCAGGTAAGAGCAATGAGAGGTTGTGCAATCATTGAAAATCCTTTTATAAAGTGCCTGACAGTAAAAATTGGCGAAATCGAGAAATGATTGCACCCCTCGTACTCGAGTTGGAAGGGCCCACTCTCGAATAGTCTTAACCTTCCATGTGTCCATTATGATTCCTTGCAATGAGATAATATACCCAAGGAACTCCACGGAAGTACAATCAAATTCACAATTTTCACTTTTGGCAAAGAGTCCATGCATGTTCTCGAAGTTTGGCGAGTACTAACCTAATATAGTGAGTTTGCTCCTTGATATTCAAAGAGAAGACTAAGATATCATCAAGATAGATCACAACAAGGTGATCTAGATATTCCCGGAAGATGTCATTCATCATATGTTGAAACACCGCAGGAGCACTAGTCAGGCCGAAAGGCATTACCTTTTACTCGAAATGACCATAGGATTTTTGAAACATAGTTTTCCATTTGTCTCTAGATTTGATCTGCACCAAATTTTATGCTCCCCGAAGATCAATCTTAGAGAAGAGTTGTGCAGTTTAGAGGCGATCGAGCAACTCTTGGATGAGAAGTAACAGGTAGCGGTTACGAATCATAACCCTGTTGAGACCCTGATAGTCGACATAGAAGCGTAAGGTGTTGTGTGAGGTCATCAGGCGGAACAATGCACTAACTCCCAACAGTATGGTGGAGGTGTCAAGAGGTAGGTTAGAACAAAGAGAAGATCAAATCTGAAGGAGGAGGCTTCAGATCTGAGGCGGTCAGAAGTGGCGGCAAAGACACAAGAGAGGGAGAGAGAGATAGACACAATAATAGAAACTTCTATTAACTGGAGTTGGAACAACCAACTTAGAACGACCATACAACTTAGTATTTATACCCCCAATCTAGGGTTGAAGCCTTTACGGCTTATTACAAATATGTGAACACGGCCATTAGATGCTCATATTCGACATAAGGAACTATCTTTCTTCTTCACAAACAATATTCAAGCTCTTGCTGGTGATTTGACAGTTGAATAAACCCCGTTTCAAGGTTCTCGTTGAGATAAGTCTGAAGCTCCCAGAGCTCTAGTTCGGACAATCCATAAATTGGGCCAAAGGGGGGAATAACACCTTCTTCCAAGTCGATCGGACAATCATAGGGTCGATGTCCGGGCAAGCGATCCACATTGTTTTTTTCGAACACGTCTTCAAAGTCATTGTACTTCAATGGCAGTGGGTTGACAGTGGTCTACATAGGATTTGCGATGCTCAACTCAGCAGCATGATGCACGATTGCCTTCGTTGAGACTAGGACATGACCATCCGCCTTGGAACTATTTCTTGATATCTCCGAGCAAGGTTGTGATTTAAAAGTAATCGAGTGGTTGTACCAATTGATAGTTGGGTTATGTGCCTTCAGCCAGGACAAACCAAGTATGATTGGGTGTCGGGATGAAGTGATGATGTAGAAGTTCAGGACCTCCCGGTGATCCCTGAGTTGGAAGAGGAGTGGTCCAATGGTTTTTGTAACTACACCAGAGGAAACAATACGCCCATCGATAGCTTCCACTGGAATTGGCTTAGACAACCGAACAACCAGTCGTTTGTGTTTATGGACAAAATTTTCATCCATAAAACGTGTGGTTGCCCTGGAATCGAGAAGTGCTAAAGACTCAATTGAGCTAGTCATGTAATAAATGTTTACTGGGAAGGAAAATTTATCAGTAGATATAGCGGAACTTTGGGAGCAACATGAATTCGCGTCGTCCAACTGCATGGCTCCTACTGTTGTTGGACACGTTCATTTTTCGACTATTGGGGCCGTCTAGTCATAGAAAATTGTCGCCGGCCATTTTTACTAGGCAAAAACGAACTACATGGGTGGAGTCACCACAATATAGACATAACCCATTGGTTCGTCGAAACCTTCTTTCAATTTCGGTGAGTGGGGCTCGACCTCGGTCAATTTCCATTGGCACCAGGTCATCGGACGATATTGTCAAAGGGGTTCTCGAACTAGGTTGCCACCTTGATGCCGCTCGTTCCTCCTGACGAAGCTCAAAAAGCCGGTTGTCACAACTGATTGCTTGCATGCTGGCTTGGATGCCCATCACTGGTGAGATTTCTTGGAATTCTAAAAATGTACCCAATTTCCAAGTCTTTTTAGTTGTCCAGTCGCAGAAAGTCAACCTTTAAATTAGGAGATTAGACAGATTGCAGACAGTGGAGTGTCAAAAAATGTGGGATTCCGGGGAATATGTATAT